>LR539812.1:155279-178320 GCA_900536315.3 Caenorhabditis becei | reverse complement strand
CACGTTTTCCACGTGAAAAGCAGTCATTCCCGGATTTCGAAAATAATCGTGAATTCTGGGAAAAGTCTTATTTTTCAGGTCATTCAGTACCCAGAAGCTAATCGAATGAGATCATGTGAACCGTCTGCGAAAAATGGATTAGAAGGCTATCTAATTTCGAGTCAACTATAACGGAAAGAGAGAAAGTGGAAACAAGGGTTTTATGAAGTTATGAAATTTTATTGATATACAGCAGATTGACACAAATAAGTTAAATTAATAGATCAATTATCGATTTTCTGCTTCTTCGGCTGGGACTTGTTACTCTTCTTTGTCGATTTCCTCTTTCTTGTTGCCTCGAATTTCGGAAGTGGGTGGTTGTCTTGGAACTTGATCTCGTATCCAGATGCTCCGATTTTGAACGATTTCGGGGCAGCAATCCCGATTTTGAAAGACTTTGGCGCGGCGACCTCGATCGATTCCTCCTTATCCGAATCGACGAAATCCGAGTCGGAAGTTGGCTGAGGAGTTGGAGGTGTTCCGATGAAGGCGCTGTGCCACGTGTAATAGTTGGTTCCCATTGGGATGTCAACTTCATCAGAAGCACGGTCATAGGTGATACGAGAGGAAGACATGACTAGTGGTTGGGTGGAAGGAAGAATACACGAATGAGGGGAATTGGGAAGAACTGGGAACGCGTCAGGACCACCACCTAGTCAATATAAGTTAGCAGTATTTCAGGTAGGGTGAGAGAGTGTGGGAGACAGGAGAATTAGAGACAATGGGGAGGAGGAGCTGTGGGGAACCGGGCAGATCAATCATCACATGCTCGTTACATTGGTCACTATAATTGACTAGCGGAGGTGATCCAGCGTCCCTCCCGATCCCCTCTCATTCGTGTATTCTTCTTTCCACCCAACCACTCGTCATGTCTTCTTCTCGTATCACATATGACCGTGCTTCTGATGAAGTTGACATCCCAATGGGAAACCCTTATTACACGTGGCACATCTCCTTCATCACCGATCGATACGGCAACACTTTCGACGTGGCAGCTCCAACTCCTCAGCCAACTTCCGACTCGGATTTCGTCGATTCGGATAAGGAGGAATCGATCGAGGTCGCCGCGCCAAAGTCTTTCAAAATCGGGATTGCTGCCCCCAAATCGTTCAAAATCGGAGCATCTGGATACGAGATCAAGTTCCACGACAACGACCCACTTCCGAAATTCGAGTCAACAAGAAAGAGGAAATCGACGAAGAAGAGTAACAAGTCCCAGCCGAAGAAGCAGAAAATCGATAATTGATCTATTCCTCTAACTCATTTGTGTCAATCTGCTGTATTCTAATAAAATTTCATAACTTCATAAAGCCCTGTTTTCACTTTCTCTCCTTCCAATACAGTTATAGAGCCTGCTAAACACTCCGACCCTCCAGAACCCCTACTCCACACGTCCGTTCTGACCAGTCACATTTCCAGATTGGCATGTTTTCGACAGCTGGCTCCAGTAATCTTTCCCCGCTCTCCTCTTTCGGAAATTGGAAAAAGCGAGGCTGAGAAGACGAGAAGCACAGCGATTCGTCTTATTTCTTCAGGTTCTCCAGGGAAACTTTCGTTTAACGGCCGCTGCCAACACGTTCATCATTGAGCTTTTCGAAAAGATTGATCGGCACGCCTACTCGTTTCGAAAACCAATCTGTGCAATTTATCGTGACGGTGTTTGCACAAAAAGCACCGGAAATGACGCGCATGATTGGAAATCCAGTTTTCATCAATTTTTGGCAAATTTTTTCGCATTCTAAACAATTTTTTCAGTAATCTTGTTCAACAGAAAATTTTCTCTTGGCATTTTCAACTAACGAAAAAAATTTATGAGAAAACTGGGAAAAATCATCTTGAACAAAAATCACTGTAAAAGTTCAGCTCGCTCAAAACAAGTTTTTCTTCGATTTTTTTCGCATCATAAAAAATTTTTTTCATGAATTTTGTTCAACAAAAAAGTTGTTGTTGGCATCTTCATCTAACGAAAAAAATTTATAAGAAAGCTGGAAAAAATCATTTTGACCAAAAATCTCACTGTAAAAGTTCAGCTCAAACTCAGTTTTTTGACGATTTTTTTCGCATCCCGAAAAAATTTTTCAGCAATTTAACTCAACTGCAAATTTCTTTGAAAACCCTTCATCTTTCACAAAAAAATTATTCCAATATTTAAAAAAAATTGTATTTCCCCTAAACCAGCCATTTTCAATGGAGCGTTCTTGCTGCCTCCCAACTCTTGAGCCCATGAGTAATGTCAAGTAATCCGTCACCCGTGAGCCACATAAATTCTTCAATTTCAAAACGAAAAAACTAATTTATCTCGTTGGCTTCATCTCTCGGAACTCGTATTCGACGCTTTCTCGTTATCAGAAGCCATAAATTGCGGGTTTTTTGTGTACTTGTAATCTGGTTTCGAATCTCGCTTCACCAGGGTCTCCCGGGAATCAAGTGTCGATTCTCTCCGCTGAGGCCACGCCTACTTTTACATCCCCAGAATTCAGAATTCAGAAGCACATCTCTCTCCAGAAGAGCTTCCTCTCTTGCTCCAATTCTAATTATAATGCAATAATAATAAGACGCACATGTCCTTCTTTTTCTTCATCGAGTGTCTCTTTGTTTCTTTTGGGCGAAAAAAGAGGAGAAGATGAGCTCCGCTGAGCCCACTGAGTCCTTTTTCCAACAATTGGAAGAAATGGAAAAAGAGATGGAGAGAGGGAGAAAACACCACGACATGTTCTCAAACAAATACATTCATTTGGCTGCGTGTGCATGTCCATCGAACACTCTCTCTACTGGTCCTTGACACTTTTTCGGAGAGATATTTGAATTCCCGCCAATTTGGGGATAGGGTCTCGCAACGAAAATGCAGCTTTGCGTCTTCAAAAAAAAGATTACTGTAGGCTCTGGAACTCCCGCCAGAATGAGGTTTGGGTCTCACAACGAAATGGGTAAGTTTATTATACACATTTGAAAATTCGACAAAAATGCAAAACCTCCTACCGTAATCCATTTAAAGGCACATAAAGGCACAAATTGTATGCTTTCGCTGCAAGAGTCATTCTGGCGGAAATTGAGATTTTCGAGTTTCTGGCTAATTTTTCAATTTCCCACCAAAATTTGAAAAAAAGCTGATGAAAAGTTGAAAAAATCCCGCTTGATTCGGCTCAAAACCACCGTAATCCATTAAAGGCGCATGTCATAAATTTTCTGTTTTCGCTGCAAGACCCATTTTGGCAGGAAAAGAGATTGGGCTGAAAATGACCTACAGTAGTCCCATTCAAAGGCGCATAACATAAAATTAGGGTTTTCGCTGCAAGACCCATTCTGGCGGAAGTTCAAATTTTCGAGTTGCTGGCATTTTTTTCAATTTTCCACCAAACCACCTACCGTAGTCTCATTCAACCCCCCATAACAAAACTTGGTCATTTTCGCTTCAAGACCCAAATCTAAGCTTTTCTCTGATTCCTTCAAGATTCAGACACTTTCTAAGTCTTTTTCTTCTATTTTCGCCCAGTGTCCGCATCATAAATAACCAATTCCAACCTATTTACTCCCTGGTCCTAACTTGACACCTTCAAGACTTGTTTTCTTCCCGAAAACTTCTCCTTTTCCTCACTTTACGACTCTTTCCGAATTTGAATTGCTAATTTCTGTTGAAACGTGCTCCATCATCATCTGAATCCTCCAGGGAAGACCCTAGCTGACGAAGAATGGTCAACGAGTTGTCGTTCAACTGCGAGGACGCCTGGATCAATCTGTTCGTGGGAGGGGAGTTGTATCCGGTGCAAGTGAAGACTCTGATGAATCCGGCGACGTGTGGAACGTTCTTCCGAGATGTCGTTAAGGTGTCGGATGCGGCGATTAAAGTGAGAGGGGTCCAGTGGGAGGCGGCGCCGAATCATATCAAGGCAAGGGTCGATATCGATCGAGATGGACTTCTTTTTAGACATGTATGTTTCGCGCTCCAATGATAATGGAGTTGACTTGGCGGGAGTTCAAAAATTCAAAAATTTTGTTCTAAATTAATTCAAATTATGACATTACTCAAGCCAAATGCAAGCGCGCTCCAATGAGAATGTCCTCTTTTCCACTCGATACGAGTTCCGAAACGAGATAAATGAGTTTTTTCGTTTTGAAATTGAAGAATTTATGTGGCTCACGGGTGACGGATTACTTGACATTACTCATGGGCTCAAGAGTTGGGAGGCAGCAAGAGCGCTCCAATGAGAATTGCTGGTTTAGGGGGAAATTCGATAAAATAAAAATATATAAAATTTTGAAATAAATTTTTATGATAGATGAAGGGTTTTCTAAGAAATTTGCAGTTGAGTAAAATTGCTGAAAAAATTTTTTAAGATGAGAAAAAAATTGAAGAAAAACTGGTTTTGAACTGAATTTTCACAGTGAAATTTTTGGTCAAGATGCTTTTTTTTAACCTTTTAATAAATTTTTTACGTTAGTTGAAGATCACTAAAACAACTTTTCTGTTGAACAATATTGCTGAAAAAATTTTTTAAGATGAGAAAAAAATCGTCGAAAAACAGAGATTTTTTGTCAAGATGATTTTTTTCAGCTTTTTGATAAATTTTTTACGTTAGATGAAGATGCCAACAACAACTTTAAGTTGAACAAACTTGCTGAAAAATTGTTTTGAGTACGAAAAAAAAATTTGAAAAAAAAATTTTTTTTTCAGAAAAAAAACGGATTTTCTTAAAAATCAATAACTTTTTAAAAAACGCGCCAATTCAAAGTATTCAAATATTCCAGGTCCTTCAATACCTTCGCAACGGAAAGCTGACAAGCCTTCCAGACGACAAGTTCACTTTGGAGGCTCTGGTCGTCGAGGCCGACTATTTCGGCATCGAAAAGTACCGCGAGATGCTAAAAAAGAAGCTGTGGAAGCTGACGGGCAAGCGTCAGTACTACGCGTGCTATTCGGATTCTGATTGAGACCTTCTTCTAGACGCACACTTTTATGTATTCGATTTTTGCGAGAGAATAAATATATATAATACAAAGAAAAAAGTTGACAGTGAAACAGTATGAAAAGCTAGACAGGATTGGAATGGAAATAGCTAGTGTGATACATGGCTGCTGTGAGTCGAGACCGGGAGATAGGGGAGGGAAACAGGGATCACCTTTTTCGAATTTTTTTTTTTGAGTTCATTTTTGGGATTTTTGACCGGCAACGAAACAAACTGGGACGAGAAACGGGGAGAGAAAAAGCGAGAAAGAGCTAAGTACATGAGAGAAAGTGACTATACAAAACTACAACTGTTTCTTGTATTTTACAAAAAAGTGGTGAAGACAGTGTGTCCAGGTGAGAGGATTAGAGGGAGAGAAGGAAAGTGCGCTCCATGGCGAATGCTCAAAGTTCGAGTGCGTGGACTCGCATACTGTCGCCGACGGCCATGATGAGTGCAGTGTTGCCCTGACGGCCGCCCCAGCAATCCGAGTAGACGGCTCGGGGGAAGATTGGGTTGGAGGGTTCTGGAGACTTGATAGAGCAGAGCATGTCACCGGAGACAAGGGACCAGCCACGGACATATCCATCGGAGCCAGCTGGAAATGGGAGGGTTCCATGGATCAAGTCAAACTAAGGTGTGGTGGGTCTCGCCACGAGAATGGTTCTACGGGCAGGATCTTGTCAGTTTTTCTATGAAAATGATGTCGAAAACTAGAAGTTTCTACCAATTTCCAGTTCAAAACATGCGTTTTTTTCTCATTTTCGTGGCGAGACCCGCTAAAAACTTACCAGCAAAGACAAAACGCTCCTCCTTATCAAAGAATACATTCAAGCGATTGCAATTGTTGCGATGACCATTCATCTCTATCGTCGGTTTCTTCGGCCAGCGGAAGTCCCAGATTCGGATGACCGAGTCGAAGCCTTCAGTGACAACACATTCCGGACGGGACTTCTCCAACACCCGGACGAATGTTGTGGATTTGGCGCCGTAGAGCTGTCCGGTGATGTGATCCCGATCCATGCGAAGGTCCGATTTGATGACATCTTCGCCGCGGAGTCCCATGTAGACAAGGTTGCCGTCTGCCGAGAAGCAGTGGTTCAGGACGTTTCTCTTGCGACTGGACATGAGGAAGCTGCGATCGGTGAGGAGGTTCTCGACGCGGAAGCACGTTTCGAGGCCGAATCCGATGGACATGTGCGGGGCGTTCCAGCCGACACTCCAGATGTTTCCCTTTTCGCGCCAGCGCTTGTTGTAGATCGGGGAGTTGAGCGTCGGGATGGCTTCGGGGTCACTGAGTTCGGCTAGGGGCTCCAGATGGACTGTACAGTAGGATTGGACTTGGCCGGAACGGGTGAGGCTGGAAATGATTAGGATAGATCAGGACTTCTAATTGGCACTTACGTATCACTAGCAGTGACTGTCAGCATACAAGTCACATCTGCATCCACTCTGGCAAGCGTCTGATCCACGATGAAGGAGTTATAGCGGGTGACGGCGTAGTCCAGATACGACGGCTCATCTGTCACCGCATCATCGTTGAGCATCGGCTGAACTGTGAGCCCGAGAGTGTTGAATCCGCGGCTGGTCGGACGGGATTTGATCGGCAGCAGTTCATAGGCTTCTCTGCGTTCGCATTCCGATTGGATGGTGTCTCCGATCGAGTCCACTTCAAACACATAGACGGCTGAGTGCTTCGGATATTGTCCGCTGGGGTTGACGGTGAAGGTGCCGACGATGCGATCTCCGTTGTCGGTGGTGTCGAGGAACTCGCAGCCGGCGATGCTGTAGTGCTCAATTGGAGTTTTGATGGTGAAGGACGGGCGGGGGTTGCAGTTGAGAAGACGGCTTTCGTGGATGTGACGTTCAGCTCTGGCGATGGTGCAGCGACCGAGGACCATGTCTTCCATCAAGGTATGGATCGGCTTGAAAACCGGTCGTTTCACGAAGGATCCCGATGTGAATCTAGGGCGGTTCGACTGGATCTTGGCCTCCCGGGCTCGCTCCATTCGGTCGACGTCGGCTTGGGAGAAGCCTTGCGGCATGGATGGATCGTTGGTCATCTTGTAGTACTTTTTGGTTTTCGGGTGGTACATGAAGCCGGTCATGTTCAGAGGGCCGCCTTCGTATGGGATGTCTTCTTGGATTGGGGCGGGTGGGGCGACGGAAGACGATTCTTCGGACTCTTTGGATTGGATGAGTTCTGCAAGGAAATCAATATATTCTCGTTGAGAGCTAGAACTGACCGTTATGATGAATTGGCGGCGGTTCCCAGCGGACATTGTCATTGCCGATCGGCCAGTTGCTCCGCGCCTTTCTGAACCTGTACCTCGACATGACACGGCTGAAAAATCGATAACTGCTGCTTCTGGGGATGGGCGAAAAAGAGAGAAGAAGCGTTCGGATGGCACGGCGCCCCGTCAATGGCAGTCATGAGACACGTTTGGCGCACACACTCTCAGCTGTCGCGCCACCCGGCGCCCTCCTCTTTTCAGCCGCTCTCTCGGCTCGCCGTACGCAAAGTGTCGTCGATTTGTGTGTGTAACAACAAGAAAGAGAGAGAAAAGGAAAAGAGAGAGAGATGTCTTCTTTTCGTCGGTGCTTTTCGAAATGGGTCAAATTTACAACCAGTAAGAAACATGTGACACGGTGAACGAAAGCGGACGCGCGGCCGCCATTTCGTCGCACCATTTCTAGTCTCTGCGTCTCTCACGCGAGAGAGTGTTCGGCCACCAAAATTTTGGCGCGAATTCAAATTTTAATTGTTTTTTTGCGGAATTGCGGATTGAAGTTGGGATAAATGTTTATTTAACTGATATAAACACGAGCTAATTAGTTGAAATGAACACTGACAGCTGAAAACTGGAAGAAAAACGAGAATTTCGTGTTTTTTCGCCGATTATTTTCATATGTGCATTTTTTGCCAACTTTCTTTTTTTCTCGACTTCTGCCCTAGATTTTCCGATTTTCTTTTACAAGTTCGTTAATTGGAATGCTGTGAACACGTAGAATTACTCGAAATACGGAGTCGAAGCGCACTTTGGCGAGTTTCATCAAGTTTTCGTTGAGCATTTTTCGGACCAAAATTAGTTTTTTTGATATCTCCAGTTCTGTCCTAGATATTTCGATTTCCCTTGCCATATATATCAATTCAGATACTACGAACACGTAGAAGTACTCAGAACATGGGGCCAAGCTCATTTTGGAAAATTTTATTGTGTCAAAAATACACTAGCGAAATCCGGATTTTTCTGATTTTCTTGCCAAAATGAGCTTTGACCCCATGTTTTGAGTATTTCTACGTGTTTGTAGTACCTGAATTGATGTATATGAAAAAGGAAATCGAAATGTCTAGGGCAGAAACGGAGAAAATCTGAAAAATCTAAATTTTGCTTTAAAAATATACTTTCGGCACGACGAATCTGTCAAAAATGCCTTATGACCCCCAGTTTTGAGTGTTTCTACGTGTTTGCCGATGTTCAATTGATACTTTGGTAAATGGAAATTCAAATCGCCAGGGCAGAACTCGAGATAATCGGCAAATTGTGTCGAAAATTGACGATTTTTAAGGAATTCGCGGAATGACCTAAAAAAAACGGGGCGACGGATTTCTAGGCCACGCGTCCGCGACCGCTCTCCGTGGTGATTCAGCCGATTCAGAGGTGTTTCTTGGAGAGAGACGGCGGCGGAGAGATAAGAGACTGATGACGTTGCGAAAACGATGAGATAAACAGATTGATCGGTGGCAAAATACCGAATACACCTGTTTACTCGAGAAAAATCATGTGATTCGCGAAGAAAATAGCGGAAAATAGAAGAAAATAGGGAAAAATCAAAGTAATCAAAAAATTTTCGAAAATCTGAAAGTGAGCATGTGCGCTCTAATGAGAACATTTTTCGGCGGTAGTTCAAATCGCATTTTTTCTAACGGTAATCTTTCCAATGAAAAAGTTCTTTGTACTTTTTTTTCTAGTTTTTGTAAAAAATTGCCAAAAAAGCGAAAAACGACTGAACAAACAGAAACAGAACCCGAAAACGGTGTGTGTAACAATGTGTGAACAGATGTGTCAATGATAAGTGGAAATTTGTAGAATGATAACAGAACTGATGGGGAGACGACGTAAAACGGGAAAAAGTTGAAGATTTGGCAGAAAATTGACAAAAGACGATGGACATTGGGATGACGGGTCGAAATTGCAATCCAATATTGGAAAGCATTCAAATGCAAATTCAGGGAAAAAACGAATGGTTTTTTTGGTTGAATTGAATGAAAAAAAGCAAGTTCCGCTTGATTTGTTACTGTAGTTCTGCTGAATTTTCGCTGAGAGACCACGCTTCAAAAATGTATACAACTCGCGCCAGCACCGACAAAAAATAGCGGCGCTGAATCGAATTTTCAGGCGTTTCCATGGTGAAAATCACACGGCAAACAATTATTCCACAGGGTTTATGGGGTTTTGAATGGGGAAAAGCTGGGGAAAAATAATTGGAAAGCAGCCACAGACGGGTTGGAAACACGCGAATTGAAGAAGGGATACGGTAGATTTTGAAACTGTGCAGTACGCAATGTCTACCGTAACCCTTAAGAATTATTTGTAAAATTGTGATTTTCGCAATTTTCATCAAATTTTCCGCGAAAAACTGCAATTTTGAGCAAAAACTAAAATCAAATTAAAAAAAAAATAAAAAGTCCCAAATATCCGATGTCAAGTTTTCTAAAAAACCGGTTCTATATGACTGAAATACCAAATTGTGCTGCAAGCTAAATTGCTGAAAAAATTTCCCTAGACCCCCGGAAGGTATATTATATCAGAAGCCCATTTACCCTATAAAAAAGGGAGAATCCGGATCCCATAAATCCGAGCCAATCTCGTCGCGGAAATCGTTGTGCTGAACGACGTCCCGGCCAGAAAACCCATCTCATAACCGTTCTCGATTAGTTTTTGCGAATCGGTTGACGTCAACGAGAAGGTACGAAACGAAAGATTTCTGAACTTTTCGATGTGAAGGATCTTGGCCATCTGTACCCGGAAACGTATGGCAAGGAGGAGAAGAAGTCCCTGGAGGTTTGGGTTTTCTGAAAATGGCAATTAGCAATGGAAGAAAGGAGACGAGGTCCAGGTGGTTTCGCGGGCAAAACGAGTTTTCGAGTTATGAACTATGAACTGGGAAATTGGAAATGATATCATTGTTTTTCCGATTACAGTTTTCGCTGCGAGATATCGTGCGCGCCAATTCGAATTTTTAGAAGATCCACGTTTGCCTGATATCATTATCGCCCGGCTGACTGAGCTTTTGGCCGAATCAGTAAGTGCGCTCCAACGAGCACAGTCAGAAAGTCTTGTCTTTGGTCTGGCAAGATTTTCCGATTTGAGCTAGAACTAGAACTAGAATGAACTAGACTGCAAAGTTCAAAAGTTTGAGTCTGACTTGTAAAAATGATCATTTGAATCCCGACGTCTTCTGAATCCTAAATTCCAAATCTCTGTATCTGATTTCAAGGTTTTCGATCCAACGAAAGTTTACCGCGTAAAACGTGCTGCGCCTTTAAAGCGGGGTACGGTAGGTGCCCATTCGTCTTTTTCAACTCCTTTTCCTCATTTTTATCGGTTTTTCAACCGATTTTCGCACTTTTACGTCGGAAAAAACACAAAAAAAAAAACACAGTATTTTCCGTGTAAAAAATGCAAAAAATGGTTGAAAAATAGAGAAAAATGAGGAAAATTAGTGGAAAAAGACAAAATTAATTTCCGCGCGACTACCGTACCCCGCTTTAAAGACGCAGCACGTTCTGCGTCGTAAAACTTTCGTTCGTTGCGAGTGTCGGCTGAATTTCAGATTCTTTAACTTCCAGAGCCTTCTGACTCCCATTGACTTCTGATTCGAGAGTCTTCTGAAGCCAATCTCCTAAACTTTACCTTCAGAACCAGCCTTCTGAATCCCAGAATCCTAGAACTCCTTCCAAGTCCCTAATCACTCCAAATACCAAATTCTTCCCCTCCAATCCCTCATTATCACTTCCCTCCCATCCATTTCCTGTACCCCCTTTCCCCTTTTCCAATGTACTTCCGCCAACAAATTGCGCCTTCCGAACTCCCGAAGAGGTGGTGCTAGCACACATGTTTGCTCATAATAATAGGCCGAAACGCGCCTTTCTCTCTCCTTTTCCGAAACTGAAGGGGTTAGCGGAAGGGGAGGGAGAAGAAGAAGAAGAAGAAGAGGAAGGGGCTGCTGCAGGCGACGACGAAGGCGAAGAAGCTTGAAAAGGGGCGGAGCCAAGGAACGGGCGGGGCCTTCGGAGAGCACCGCAGTCTTCTTTCAGTCGGCCGGCTCTATCAGGAGCACATCTTTTTCCGTGCCAAGATCTCTGATCCGTGCCTTAAAAGTGTAAAATTGATCGACAATTGTTGCTGTAAATTTTATATGATACTAGTGCAACGAGTCGTGAAATTCGCCACATTTTTTTCAATTTGCCGCCTTTTCCACTTTCCGCCAACGCGTCATCGCACACAAAGCACTCCCATAATGAGTTTGTAATTCGAGCCAATTTAGAAACTTTTTGCACATCATCTGAGAGCTCGCGGCGAAAGAGAGCAGCTGTTTCTGGGGTTAATCATGGGAATTCGTGAGACGAGTGAAAACAAATTGGATGATTTCTGGAATTGTTGGCGCGCAGGTGACTCTAAAGCGTTTTCCGGTCTTGATTTTGGGTCTCGCAACGAAAATTAAAAATTTTATTGCGGAAGGTTGAAATATGTTACTTTGGGTCTCACCACGAAAGCTTAAACTTCATCTAGTGGTCCTCAGATCAGCTAAACTTCTAAACTCAACTTTTCTAATTGGAAAGGTTTTGGGTCTCACCACGAAAGTTTGAATTTCGCTAAAGGACCCTAGCTTCAGCTATTCGACCCGTTCGGGTCCTTTCGCTAATTGCAAACTTACCTATTTTTTGGGTCTCGCCACGAAAAGCGCGAAAAATCTGATTTTCCCAAAAGTTCATGCTTGACTTTTTTTCCTAACTCCCCGGGTCTC
Source organism: Caenorhabditis becei (assembly GCA_900536315.3). NCBI lineage: Eukaryota > Metazoa > Nematoda > Chromadorea > Rhabditida > Rhabditidae > Caenorhabditis > Caenorhabditis becei. The sequence goes on along the minus strand of LR539812.1, from coordinate 166,306 downwards.
GCCACGAAAAGTTGCTTTTCAAGACCCAAACTTCTCTCCCTGACTCCTCAAAATCTCAAAATTTCGAGCTTGGCCTAACTTTCCCTTCTTCAATTTCTAGTCCCGTTTTCCAGAAATGTGCACCTCTCGCGACAGTTGTCAGTGCTGAGGATGGATCAGAAATGGCGGTGGCAAGTGTGCTCCTGGCACTCTTCATGCTCGTCCTCTCCATCGTCACTGTCGTCGGAAACTTGGCCGTACTGCTGTCCTACTACCTCGACAAGAACATTCGACAGCCCACCAACTACTTTATTTTCTCGCTCGCCATCTCCGATCTGGTTTGTTTTCTTTTTCTTCTTCGCCGTCTTTTTCGATTTGCTGCTTAGGCTCTCAAATTTTGTCCCAATTGATGTGTAGATGTAAATCGGAAATTTGAATTAGTGGAAAACCGGCGGATCTTCGGAAGATCCGCCAGCGCGCGACAAGGTCAAACCCCGAGAAGCCGGCAGGCAAAAAGTTTGTTCGGGGGCTCGTGAATGGGCCGAAGATGTTGGGTGATGTCTCGAGAGACTCGAAAGTGGTGAAATGACATGCGGTGCAGCAGAAGCAGCAACTAGTCGACGAGGCAGCGGCGACCATAATCTTATGTCAGTCTAGGCGAAAGAAGACTCGTCAACTTTCGGCCCGCCGCTCCCCGCGCCGCCTAACCTAATTTTTCGAACATTTTCCGAACCGACAGAGGAGGGGAGGGTCCCGAAGACGGGTTGGCGAGTACGTGCAGAATTGATTGGAGCGAATCTGAATCGGAGTGGTAAAAATTGGGGAAAATCAGCAAAAATCGGAAAATCGGAAAACAGAAAAAAAAAGAAATTTTGATTTTCAAAATTTTTGGTTAAATTTTACATCAATAGCACCTTTTCATCGCTAGTTCATCCCGAGAAAGAAAAAAAACTGAAAAAATGTGTTTTTTAACAAGGGAAGGTTGTGAGGTTGTAAACTTGGAAAATTCTGAAAACATTTCCTTGTAAATTAGAAAAATTTTTTTTTTTTTAATTTTTTGTGAAATTTTCTAGAAATTTTGACATTTAATTGATTATTATTCGCTAAAATTAGAAAAAATCAATCAAAAATTCGCCGGGAAAATCATTCAAAATACCGTAGTTTTGCCTCATTTCCACCTTTTCGCTGCGAGACCCGTTGGACCAAATCACAGCATGCGCCTTTCGGATTACTGTAGTTGGTGATATTTCCCACTAAAAGCGTTATTTTCGGGCAAAAACCCTCTGTTTACCTTGAAAAAAAGGTCCGGAAAAGGTAAAAAGAGGTGTTCAGTGATTCACCAACAAGGCCACGTCATTCCCCCCTCAAAAGTCCGTTCCTCTAATTTGACGCATCCGGCCAACAGACTCGTGTGTTCCGAGGCCTTCTTCCGTTTTTTCGCGTCTTTCGCGCCGGGAGAGAGAGCCGGAAATCAGCGGCAATCGGAAGCCTTTCGGCTCATAACCCATAAATCATCATAGCGGGCTCAACGGGCGCCACGGAACCCCTTCTGCGCCGTCTTTTTCGTATTTACTATGCGTCGCACACATACACAAGCACACATGCCAAGATAGCATCAATTATGGGGCTCTAGTCGTTTTCGAGTGCAATTCAGATCGTTTTTTTCTTTCTTGTTTTTGCTCCGGAAGAAAGGGAAAACTTCACGTTTCCATGTCGACTTGCTCATCAGTGCGAGGCAACTGATTGGGGTGCTGCCGCGGCGAAGAACAACACGTTAGTGCCGCCCGAGCGCTTTTCCTGCTATCGTTATGTGGAATCGGTGATGACGTGGCACGAGAAATACTTCGTCTTCTTCTTCTTCTGCTTCTTCTTCTTCTATGTCTACATTCGCTAATGAGATCAGAAGCGGATATAGCCTCGGGCGGGCGGAAGTACGAAGATCCTAGACCAAAGGGACTACTGTAGGGGGGTCGCCTAGTCATCTAGTTGTTTTTGCCCACTTCTCAAGAGGCTTGCCTATAATTCGTCGAATTGACAATCCAAAGTGTCATGCCTTTCGGCCACTTCACACCGTCTACTGCCGCTGTTTTCCGGCGGGCCGCCCGTTCGCGAATTGAGTTGTTCCAGAGTAGTTAGTGACGGCGCATCTCAACGTCGGCCTACTTCTTACTTATATGGGGCACAAATGAAATATGCGCAAGTCACACAGAAGACGACGATTGCCCAAACGAAGCCTATTTTGACCGGAGGGAAAGGAGAAGAAGAAGAAGGAGTTGAGAAGGAGGAGGAGGAGGCGCGGGGCTCGGCGCACAAAGAAGACGAGTTTGTACACTTTGGAATACCTTAGAGGAGAAAAAGAGCGGGGACTTTGGGTGTTCCAGGTTCAAAAAATGATGAACAATTGCATAATGTCAGCGGCCGTCGGTTTCCTAGACCATTTTGAACTCCCGGTCAATTTCACAGTAGAGCGCACTTGCCAATTTCAAATCACGGGCTGTTCAGTAGAGCGCAATTGCATGCGAATTCGGAATTCGCTTTAACGAACTAAACCTCAAGTTGTGCGGTAGAGCCCGATTGCTTCAAGATCAGCCATTCCAAAAAGTTCAATTTCCCGCCAACCCCAATGTGCAATAGAGCGCGCTTGCCCCCTTCAACTTCCCGAAACCAAAAATGTTTCGATCACACATTCCCTCCCAAAAGAGGTCAATTTGTTCTGTGAATAGAATAGGGTGCGAGCTCAAACACCATGCTCGACACCTATTATAACGCGCTTTTGTGTAGGGCTCTTCTGAAGAGAAACGTCCCGGGGAAAAGGGGTCCATAAAGAGAAAGATGGAGCAGTTTTTGAGTCCGGGTAATCCTTTTGGAACGGGAAGGGGGAACTTCTCACCGGAAAAGAAAAACATATTAAAAATAGATAAAAGATAAGAGATAATATTATCGTTGTATCTCAAAATCAGAGTGGGTAGATTTACGGAGTTGCGGCTCCCTCAACGAGCGAAAGATTCCGGCGCAAAACGTGCTGCGCCTTTAAAGCGGTGTACGGTAGTCGCGCAACATTTTTCCACTAATTTTCCTCATTTTAATCGGTTTTTCAACCGATTTTCGCACTTTTTACGTCGAAAAATCCACAAAAATGATATTTTCAGTGTAAAATGTGCGAAAATGAGTTCAAAAACCGATGAAACTGAGGGAAATTCGTGGAAAAAGACGAAATTGATCATTGCGCAACTACCGTACCCCGCTTTAAAGGCGCAGCACGATTTGCGCCGCAAACTTTTGTTCGTTGCGAGTCTGCAAATCTACCCACTCCGATTTTGAGATACAACGATATTAGATAAGGAGATAAGAAGATAAGAACCATTGGTTTTTTTCAGCTGATCGGTTTGGAGGGTATCCCCGTGTACACGGCGTTCTACCTGAACAGCAACGAATGGATTTGGGGAGATGTGCTGTGCGATTTGTGGCTTTCGATTGACTACATTGTGTGTCTGGCGTCGATCTACACGGTTCTTGGCATCACTGTTGATAGGTACTATTCGGTGAAGAAGCCGGCGACGTACCGGAATTGGAGGACTCCCGGACGCGTCGTTCTGATAATCATCTTCATATGGCTTGTGAGTCCTTCTGAATCTTTGCTTCTGAATCCCATTCCCGCTATTTTCCAGGTTCCTAGCATTCTATTCTCCGTTTCCATTTTTGGATACGGCACTTTCACGGGTACAGGTCGGATTCTCAAGGAGACCGAGTGTTATGTGCAATTCATGACGAATCCCTATTTGAATATGGGCATGTACATCAGTTACTACTGGACCACACTGTTTGTCATGCTCTATTTGTACTGGGGAATTTATAGAGCAGCCAAGAAGTTGGCGCTGAAGAGTGATCAGGTAAGCAAGTGCGCTCTACTGAGAAAAGCTCAAGAACCATCAGAGATAGGAAAAAGTCGTCAACTACAAAAATAACTCTTGTCAAATAAGCAACATTTTGTTAGTTAACAACTTTGCCCTATCTTCAAAGCTTCCCGAGATAGAGGCTAGAATGACCAGTACGATGCTCCGAAATCCCGCATCCCATAACTCAAAAACCTTCAGAGATAGGAAAAAGTTGTCAACTACAAAAATGATTTTTTTTGAATAAGTAACATTTTGTTAGTTGACAACTTTCTCATATCTTCAATAGTTCCCGAGATATAGTCCAGAAGGTTCAGTACGATGCTCCAAAATCCCGCACCCCATATCTCAGAAACCTTTGGAGATAGGAAAAAGTGGTCAACTACAAAAATGATTATCTATATATTTGCAATATTTTGTTGGTTGACAACTTTTTTCTATCTTGAATAGTTCCCGAATTACGATGCTCCGAAATCCCGTGATTCCAGAAAACCAAGAGACTAGCCCTGTTAACCGAGATGCGACGTCCTGAAGTCAGTGTGCGAACAAGTGACGCCGGCAACAGTAGTTCGGATTCACCAAACGACACTTCGAATAGTAGCAAGTGAGTCTTACTGTAGACCTCCGTTTTTTAACAAATCGTCCGTTCGGGACCCTAAACATTTCAATCAGGCACCGCTTGCGGCCCATGTCCCCGATGACCGGCAAAAAAGACAAGTGGCGAAATGTGAAGAAATGCGCATAAATCTCGACGCGCGCATATGCATTTCGGGGCCACGGGTCCCCGGGGGACTTCTGACGTCGTCAGTCAGCGGCGAGGGGTCCCGACCCATATGTTGAACAGAGCCCGACGACTACTTTGCTTGATTATCAAAGAGAGACCCGAGAATCGGATTTCGGGGATTCCGAAGGCATTGGGGTCCCGAAAATTGACAATTTATGGTGGAGTGTCGTGTGCCGTCGGGAAGTCACAAAAAACCCGTCGGGGGGACTATAAAAACGAGGAGGGAGCGGGGGGTGTAACTCAAAGAAATTGGGTCAAACATTGGCTGGGAGAGGGGCTGAGGGACTTTCGTGGCGAGACCCATCAGGTCAGAAAATCAATGGGGTACTGTAGGTGTGAAAAACAATGAAAATTGAGGAAAACCTTGATTTCCCATTTTTCGCTGCGAGACCCATGTTTTCTTACTGTAATAAAATCTTTGTTCCTTTATCAAATTCCGGTTGAGATTTATTGACTGCTATCGAAAAGTGACAAAAATTGAAGAAATCCAACAAAAAGTGTGATTTTCATTTTTTCGCTGCGAGACCCATCGACCATTTTTCGTTATGCGCCTTTGGGTTACTGTAGGTTAGAAACACTGAAAACTGAATAGTTTTCTTCGAAATTTAGCGTCGAAAACTGAATAAAAGCCAATAAATCTATAAAAGCTGCCATTTTTCACTTTTCGCTGCGAGACTTATCGACCATTTTCCGTTATGCGCCTTCGGGTTACTGTAGATAAAAAACAAGCTGAAAGCACTAAATTCCCGTTGAAAAATAGCTCCAGAAGCTTCTAAAAGCCAAAAAACCGCAATTTTTTACTTTTCGCTGCGAGACCCACCAACACAATTCCACTCTGCGCCTTTAAGATACTGTACCTCTCATTTCCTGCACTTTTAGTGAACCATTCCGATCAAAAATTTGATCTTTCGAACGAACCGAAAAGAAGCTTCTCGGCATCCCTAATAAAGTCATACTGGTACCAAAAATAGTGAATACCGAATTGTATGCAAATTCTCTGCGCGACCTTTTTTCCCTTCAAAAGGACTCCTTCTGCTCTTCCTTCTCTGTCTGTTTGTGCATTGCTCAATTGAATTGAATGCTTCTCCTTCTCCCTTCTTCTTCTTCTTCTGCTTCTTCTCCTCCAAATGATGAGCGGGAGCGAAGGGAAAACGATGAAATGTGAGATTTTGAAAGTTTTGAAGTGGTTTGTCCCACCCCACTTCTAGGTCTTTGAGGGGTCTTCTGGAGGTTGGAAAAGCGGCGAGGAGGGGGATAATGAGGCTGGAAAATGGGAAGGGAAATTGATGATGAGTCGTGCACTTTTTCGTCTCGACCACATTGACCAATTTTGTCGGCGCAGGACTTTGAGGCAAGGGACCAAAGGATAGAAGTTCAAGTGGCGGGATCAACTCATCACTTATCAGCAAATATCTCTCGAACCATGGGAGATAGGGAGAAGTTGTCAACTACGAAAACGATCCTTACTAAATTTGCCACATTTCATTAGTTGTTAACTTTCCTCTATCTCCAAAGCTTCCCGAGATAGAGCTTAGAAGGTCCAGTACGATGCTCCGAAATCCCGCAGCTCATATCTCTGGAACCTGTCCAGCTAGGAAAAAGTTGTCAACTACAAAATTTATTCTCATAAAAGTTAAGACATTTTGTTAGTTGTCAACTTTTCCCTATCTTCAAAGGTTCCCGAGTTATAGTCTAGTAGGTCTAGTACGACACTCCGAAATCCCGTGGCTCATATCTCTGAAACCTGTACAGCTAGGAAAAAGTTGTCAACTACAAACCTGATCCTCACAAAATTTTCCACATTTTATCAGTTGCCAACTTTTCCCTATCTCCAAAGGTTCCCGAGATACCACGCCTCCAGAACGACACTCCGAAATCCCGACTCCTGCAAAGATCCAAATTGAATGCGACATTCGGCGCTAAACAAGATCTGATACGGATGAGCAGGCACGCTGAGTGTCACTTGAAAGATCTCCTTGTGATTCCTTTCGGTTACTCCTTCTCCTCTAAATCACATTACCCGTGCCTCCCTCGGCGGGGGGATTGACTGGCTGACCCGTACGTGATGACGTGCGTACGTACATAACAAATCACATGAACTCAGAGTGCTCGGGGACCTATTTGTTGTGTTGCAGATGCTTCCGAACGGCTCCGCCGACGACAACAATGCCGACGACGCAGACGAGTGTCGGGACGCCGCCGCCCGTGTTTAGGAACCATATGACGTTGCATAATAATAATATTGATTTTACGAAAACGGTGGAGGCGCCGAGACCACCGACACCGCCGGATCATACTTACAGGTAAATTAGGAGCAGTACGATGCTCCGAAATCTCGGAGGCTATATCTCTGGCGCCTGTGCAGATAGAAAAAAGTTGTAAACTGCAAAACTAATCGTTATGTAGTTGGTAACATTTTCTTAGTGAACAACTTTGTCCTATCTTCGAAGTTTCGCGAGATATAGTCAAGAAAGTCTAGTACGACACTCCGAGATCCCGCATATTTCGGAAACCTTTACAGATAGAAAAAAGTTGTGAACTGCAAAACTGATCCTTAGACTATTTGCAACATTTTCTTAGTTGACAACTTTGTTCCATCCTCAAGGTCTGGTCCAGAAGGTTCAGTACGATGCTCCGAAATCTGCTGATATCTCTGAAGCCTTTGCCGATAGGAAAAAGTTGTCAACTGCAAAATTTATCCTCGTACAATTGACATTTTGTTAGTGGACAGCGTTGTCCTATCTTCAAAGATTCCCAAGATACCGAGCCTAGAAGGTTCAGTACGACACTCCGAAATCCCGGAGGCTATACCTCTGGAGTCTCTGCAGATAGAAAAAAGTTGTCAACTACAAAAATGATCCTCTTAAAATTAAAAACATTTTGTTAGTTGATAACTTTGTCCTATCTTCATAGGTTCCCGAGATATAGTCCAGAATATAGTCCAGAAGGTTCAGTACGACACTCCAAAATCCCGCAGGCCATATCTCTGAAGCCTTTGCAGATAGGAAAAAGTTGTCAACTGCAAAACTGATCTGTATGTCATTGACAACATTTTCCTAGTTGACAACTTTTTGCTAGCACCTCTAGTTCTCAAGATACGACACTCCGAAATCCCGTATCTTCCAGCAATCCAAACTTCTCCATCTCCGAGCAATTCAACGGCTTTTCGCGTCAAGAGCCATCTTCCGTGATCGAAAGGGAAAGTACTGCTCCATGCGTCTCTCCGGAACCATCCCAAGCGTCACAAGAAGCCGACTTGAACGAGAATCATCATGCGCATTTTAAGTAAGTGCATCGTGCCTAGAGCCTGCTTAAAATTCCGTCGCAGACCCGAACTCTCCTTGCCCTTCATCGACGCTGACAGTGTGTCATCGATGGTGGGTCACGATGATCTGCGGAGGGCCATGTCGATCCGAGTGTCGAGATCTGCGTCGATGCATGGATCGGGAGGATGTGCGACGCCGGTGAAGATCGAGGAAGTGGTGGTGTTGGAGGATAATGTGGTGGAGCTGGCTGAAGAGATTCCGGAGCAAGGAGAAGTTGAGAAGAAGACGGTGGAGAATGGGGGAATGCACCATGTGACTATTGACGATCAGCAGGTTCGGAAAGGAAGATGTGATGTATCGGACTGATAAGGATTGATTACAGCCTTCAACTTCAAAAGAATCGGATCACAAGGAGGAAGTGACACCGGAAAATCACGATGAAGTGAAAGTATGAGCTTAAGTTGGCGGGAAATTTGAAAAGTTGATAATGATAACTTTTGTAACACTTTATCAAAATCTGAGCGGAAACGGTAGATTCCGAGTCAAGTTACACTCCAACCTTCGGGTCAAACGATGCTCCGACATCCCGCCTTTGATATCTCAGAAACCTCGAGATATAAGAAAAAGTTGTCAATGACAAAGTTGATCCTTACTAAATTTGCAATATTTTATCAGTTGACAACTTTGTCCTATCTTCAAAGGTTCCCAAGATATAGCCTAGAATGTCCAGTGCGATGCTCCGAAACCCCGCAGGTCATATCTCTGAAGCCTTTGCAGATAAGAAAAAATTGTCAACTACAAACGTGATCTTCTAAACGTTTGCAATATTTGATTAGTTGACAACTTCGCTCTATCTTCAGAGCTTCCCGAGTTAAAGTCTGGAAGGTCTAGTACGACACTCCGAAATCCCGCAGCTCATATCTCCGGAACCTGTACAGCTAGAGAAAAGTTGTCAACTACAAATTTAATTCTTATTAAATTTGAAATATTTGTTTAGTTGACAACTTTGTCCTATCTTCAAAAGTTCCCGAGATATAGGAGGTTCAGTACAATGCTTCGAAATCTCGGTGCCTAGAGAACCGCTCAAACTTTTTCAAACTCCCGCCAATTCCCGCCAATTCCAGACCAATTCTGAGTAGAGCACATTCACACCCCCAACTTTCAGGTCCCTCTGATCGCCGTTTCCCGAGTGGAAAGCGTAAAAAGCACGACGGGCGGGAAAGTGCGTCGACTGATCACCCAGATGCGGAGCCACAGTATTCGGAGTAAACGGAAACGAAACAACAAAAAAGTGAGCACATCGCAGCGCCTGCTCACTGTCCGACCGCAGACGAATCGTGAGCACCAGCTCGTCACGATTAGCCTCCAATTTCAGAGTGTGTTAGCGGCGCTTAACTTTTTCCAACGAAAAAAGGTAACAGGTGTATTGGTTCGCGGTTTTGCCACCCCCAAGAGACTTTTTCGAGCTTGCTTCTTCTCTACATTCCGCCCACTTCTACCCCCTTTTTCACACCATCACCACCATGTTTTTCGCTTTTTGCATGACCTTTTTCGAGATAAAAACTAATCAAAAACTAGCCAGAAACGCCGAAATTTTGAAAAAAGTATTGAAAAAAAACTCGTGCAGTTTTGCAAGTGCGCTCCATTGAAATTTCACTCCAAAACTGTTTTTTTTTTCAAATTTCACATTGGAGCGCGCTTGCAGCGCCATCGATTGATGAGCTTACTGTAGAAGTTCCCATCGTTCTCCGTGGAGCGCACTTGCTTCACCAGTCTACCAAGTTCAGTGTTTCGTAAAAATTTGTTACAAACGCGCTCTAAAATGAAATTTCGGATTTCGCTGCGAGACCCATGTGTTCTAAGCTTATCGTAAAAGTTGTCACATTCTCACTGGAGCGCACTTGCTCCACCAAGTTCAGTGTTTTGTGAAATTTCGTTGCAAACGCGCTCTAATGCCAATTTCGAAATTCCTCACTGGAGCGTACTTGCCTCATCAAATTCAGTTCTTTGCTTTGTTGCAAACGCGCTCTTTTGCCAATTACGTCACATATTTTCTTGCATTCTCACTGGAGCGCACTTGCTCTATAACGTTCAAGTTCAGTGTTTCGTAACAATTGCAAACGCGCTCTATTGCTAAAAACGCTTCAAAAAGTTGAGTAGTAAAAGTTAGTGGTTTTCCTCATTTCCAGCTAGCTTCTAATCATTTTTTCAACACTTCTCCATAAAGTTCCCTACCAAAAACTAAAACAATCATTCCAGGAATACAAATCCCGTTCCGAGAACCGTGCCCGTAAAGCCCTCCGAACCATCACCTTCATCCTCGGATCCTTCATCATCCTCTGGACACCGTTCTACGTCCTCGCCACCATCTACGGATTCTGTGAGACGTGCAAAGCATCTCCGTCGTTCAACACACTCTACACCATCTCCTACTACTTGTGCTACATGAACTCTCCGTTGAATCCATTCTGTTACGCCATGGCCAATCAACAGTTCAAGAAGACGCTCACTCGCATTTTTAAAGGCGACTTCCGACGTGTCTGACCCACTTTTAGAGCACTGGGACGGTTATTCTTGAACTCTGAAAAGCCCAAGTTTTTGGGGAAAAGGGTTCTCTGATAACCGTCTAATGGATATTGACACTGTGATACCTTTTTGTGTTTTTCAAAAAATTTTACTTTCATTTATTTAATAAATCTTCTAGGATGTCGACCTGTGAAAAAAGACTAGCCAAAATATCGAAAATCCGAAATGCGCTCCATTCCACTAAAAACAACGTGTTCTCAATGGAGCGCGCTTGCAGCGCCGTGAGATAGAGGGGATTACTGTAGAAGTTTGCGTTTTTAATTAATCTCATATGCAAATTTCGGATGCGCATTTCGGGCTCGGTCAAAGTTTTTTTAGGCCAATTTTTGGGCCAATTTTTGGGCCAATTTTTGGGCCAATTTTTGGGCCAATTTTTTTGGGCCAATTTTTGGGCCAATTTTTGGGCCAATTTTTGGGCCAATTTTTGGGCCAATTTTTGGGCCAATTTTTGGGCCAATTTTGGGCCGATTTTTGGGCCGATTTTTGGGCCAATTTTTGGGCCAATTTTTGAGCCAATTT
>LR539812.1:116232-155105 GCA_900536315.3 Caenorhabditis becei | reverse complement strand
TTTGGGCCAATTTTTGGGCCAATTTTTGGGCCAATTTTTGAGCCAATTTTCGGGCCAATTTTTGGGCCTGACCTCGGATTGAGGCGGGAAGAACGGCATCCGTTGGTCGAGTGGAGGCGACTCTCTTTCTCTCAGAATAGTTCCTTTAAAAAAACGCTACAGTTCACCAATTGGATTCTCACACTGTACAGACGCTTGACCTACAATCCTATTGTGAGTCCTATTGTGCACGGTTTTTCGCATGGCTAGGCACAGTCAATTGTTTCTGAAGAACCCGTCAAGAGTAATCATTTGAACTGGGAAGCGATTTGTGAGTTCCAGAGGCCAAGTGAGCGAGCCTGCACACTAACTTGAATTGCCCTGATTTTCTACTCGGAACATAAATAAAAACATTTAATTTTAAATAGTTAATAAAATTAGTTTATTACATCATCGTTATCATCTCTAAAACGTTCCAGTTCAAATCTCCGCAAAGAAAATTTCAAAGTTCTAATAATGCATTATCCATATGGAATACTCGAATTCTGGAATTCTAGAAACCTGGGATCTCGTGGTTCTGGAATTACCACTGATCCTTAAATCTGTTGGGTTTCTTGGCCTCTGGAACTCACAAATCGCTTCCCAGTTCAAATGATTACTCTTGACGGGTTCTTCAGAAACAATTTTTATTGAATGAACCCTTCTACTCGGCTGATGTCTGCAGATTTAGAACAGTATTTACGCAGCTTTAGAACATCATTTATGCACATTTTGATAACGCGACGTTCTAAATCTGTTTTAATGATGCGCAAAAGCTGCGTAAGCTCAGTACAGCGTTTGAACAGTGGTTGATTTTTCTGGTTGTTTTTTCTATTTTCATTTCGAAAAAGAGGCAAATAGTCAAAAAAAATCAAACTTTATTGGTAAAATAAAAAAGTGAAGTACAAAAGAAAAATATTAAAAAAAATACATGGGGAAAATAACTTTTGAAAAATTATAGTTAGGATTTCAATCATTTGTTCGGTGGGAGCTGGTACGTTGATTAATGTCGTTGAAATTGTTGAAATTCCCAATCAACCTGTAAAGTTAATCGATTTTCACTAGATACAAGTAGGCAATTTTCACTAACCTTCCCGTAAATAACTTTATTTATTTATTTATTTATTTATTTATTGAGTACGTCTCCGAGAGATCGTGAACATAGTGATAGTGAAGGGTGATACATGTACAAATTCAAAGGAGAGTGGAGGGGCTAGAGAAGGTAGGAGGGGGGCGACATGAAAAAAGGATCATTGTGTATGGGGGCGAGGGGCGGGTCCAACATTAGGTCTGTTTTTTTTTTAGGAGAAGTGGGCTAAGGACGCGATTTGTGAAAAAGCTGGAGCGCAGTTTTGATTTGCATTTTTTCCAATAAAATTTGGTTTTTTGGCGGGTTGTAGTGTCTGTCTTCATGATGAAGAACTCGCTTGTGCGCATATCAATAGTTTGATTGATCATATTTTGAAGCATTTTGTTGTCAGCAGTTTGTCGTCTCGATTCTAGCGTTGGGAGGTTGTACATAGTGTTCCTATCAGGCGCAGATTTGTAATCGAGGTCAGTGTGGGAAATGAATCTATTTTTTTGCCGACAGTATAGTCGTCTAGTGAATGAGTTTTGAACTGATTCTATTAGTTTTATGTCAGATTTTTTGATTGGATTGCTCACAACTGTACCATATTCCAGAAGGGGTCTTACAAATACTTTATAAAGGAGGGTTAGGAGTCTAGGGTCATCGCTGCAGAAGTGGTTAAAGATTTTAGTGAGTACAAATTTGGCTTTATTGGTGGCTGTTCGCCAGTGTTCCGAGAAATCTAGTTTGGATGAAATTAGGAACCCGAGGTCTCTAGTTGACGTTTCTCTTCTAATTATAATGTTGTCGATTTTGTAGTCGTTTAGTGAGGGGTTTTTGCCTAGGGATACGCAGACTGTTTTGGAGCTGTTTAGGGTGAGTAGAGAGGAGTCTGACCATTGTTTCACTGAATCTATGCCTAGTTGGAGGTTGTTTGATAACTTGAAAATTCTGCTGCCTGAAGCTGTCGGAAGATTTTTTGACTTCGGACTTGTAGAGCTGTTCGCTTTCTTATTGACCGATTTTACATAAAAGTTATGCTGAAATAATTATTTTACATTGAGATTCGTAGGAAAAAATGCAATCGTTGAGGAAGAAAACGAGAAAAAGCCTTAGAAAAATTAAATGCAATTTGAATTGTGCAAGTACTGTTCAACTTTTGCATCTCGGCTCGAACGCTGCTCTAACGTTGCAAGACCCTTCAAGTACTTATCAAACGCTGCACCTGAAAGCAACTTATGCGCTGATGCTGCAGGAAACCCTTAATGTTGCACAAACAGTGCATAAAACCTCCTATTCTTGTTCAAACGCTGCATCTGAACGCAACTTCTGTTCTAATGATGTAGATGTTGCACAAACAGTGCATAACACTTTTAAATGATGCTCTAAAGCTGTCTGGAGCCTCAAATGATGTTCAAAAGCTGTATATGCCTCTAAATGCTGTTCAAATTCTACAGTCAGTTACCGAGTAGGTTGTCGCCTTGTAAATACGGTATTTTCAAGTTGCAAATGATGAAATGGCACCTTTGAGACAACAAACCTTCCTTATCAAACATTTTAGCCTCAAAGTCTTAACTTAGCGGCGGAAGTTGATTGTTATCATCAGCAAATGGTTCATTTGTGTCATCAACATGTCGCTTCGGCTCTTTTTCTTCCTCCTATTCAATTTCGCAATTACCGTATTCGGGGAAGTGGACTTCACTTGTCTACCCTATACGGTTCAGAAGAACGGAGTGTTCCCGAGAGGAGCATCTGGAGTCAACACGTTCCCCAAGGACTATTCGTGTACAATTGATGTAAGTAAACCTTGCAAACGCGCCCCGCTGGACTACAGTACCCATTTTCAGTTCGACATTCCCAATGGATACATTGTGGTTTTCCAAGCCAGTGCTTTGAATGCTGATCAATCTGGAGAGCATTTCACAATCACAGACACCATGAACAAGGATTATGAGTACAGTAATCCTTCCTCAATCATGAAATGTAAAATATTCAGAATCACAAGTTACCAAGAGACCATATATGCTCCAGCGAGTAGCGCGAAACTGCGAATTGTTAACCGCAATGGATTCCCGGCGTATTTCGTGAAGTGGGAGTACGTGCATAGTGGGTGAAGTGATCAATTGATAAGGAGTTGTTAGTGTGTTTCTAGTTGCATCGTACAAGACTGTTAAGGAACCGGAAGGGGTTATAGTGAGCCTGGCAATTCCGGCGAAGAGGAGTTTGGTGTTCAGTTCCGCGGAAGGAGTGGTTCTGGCGATATCAGGGGGTGATGATTTCATTCAAGTGTACAATGGGTATGGGTTGAATGGGCAGTATCTCGGGAGACTATCAGACCTGACCAGGAGTGGGTTGCTGAAAGCTGAAGGCAGTTCTTTAACTCTGACTAAATTTGAAAATTATGATACTTCTCGAAATGGTTATGTGATTGGAGTTTCTGCAACTTGTGAGTGATTAGTCTTATTCGTCAAACCTGAAATGCGTAGCTGGTCTAGAATCCGTTCAGTTGGGTCTCGAAGCGAAAAAAATGCGAATTCCATGCTGCGCCGTTGAAAAAACTACGGTATGTGCCGGTGAAAACCGTATTTTTTTAAGGCGCAGAACAGAATGCGCATTTTTTTCGTTTCGAGACGAAACTGAATGGATTTCTAGGCCAGCTATTCATTTCAGATTTCACGAATAGTATAATGATCATAAACATTATTATTTTCAGCTCTACAGCAACTCTCTTATAGTCTTGTGAATCTGGACGATACCCCATACGCACAATTGTCTGCAAGCTCTGCAGTCACATTTTTCTCAAAATCCGGCAACTACGATATTGTTTCGTTGACAGCCAACGGGTATACTGTAGTTAAAGTTCAACCGCAGACTCCAGTTCAAGGTGGAAGTGCTCTTCTTACTTATGAGTAAGTTGTGATAAGGTTATCACCAATCAGCGCTCTATCACAGAGGTCAAAACTTCGACTACTTCATGCCGCAACAAATTCTGGGATCAATGTTCACAATTTTCACTTCTGGCAGCTCCGCGAGCATTTCGTTCAGTTCAGAGTCTTCCTGGCAGACGGGTTATCACGGGAGAAAGGGAAAGATCATATCAGCGAATGCGTGGACTCCGGGAGCAAAACCATCCCAAGACAATATCATTAGTGAGTTGCAAATAGAATTATTTTCAAGAATTTATATTCAAAATTTAAAAATTGACGCACAGGATATCTCGTAGCGAACGCTACAGTAATATTTTCCTTTTTTAAATAACAGAAATCGATTCGAAAATCATTGAGAAAATGCAATTCTTACTGTAGTTTTCGCTGCGAGATATCGTGTGCACTTGTCATTGCAACAATCAATTAACGCGATAATTTCAGAAGCCCAAGAATTGATGACATTTCACTTCAATGTTGATAAGATCTCAATCAATCATAGCGGAGATCAACTGAATGTTAAGATTGGAAACATGGACAGTAGCACACAATATTCAGTCAGCGAATCGAACACGCCAGTTCAAACGTTCAATGGATCCTCTCTGGATCCTCAACTGATTCCATGTTCATATTGAACTTCGAGATGGAGGTAGGCTTTTGGTATTATTGCCGGGGGTCTCGCCACGAAAATGGTTTCTGGACAAGGTTTTGGCACTTTTTATGATGGGAACGGGTGAGCTGACGTAAATTCAATAATTTCAACCAAATTCCATCAGTGTTTACCGATTTTGGGAGCAAAAACATGCATTTTTGGGTATTGTGACGCTTGTCCCCAAAAAACGCCTGATTTTCTCGAATTATTGGTGAAAACTGCAGGGATTTGGTTGTAATTGATTGAATCCACGTAAATTCACCCATTTTCATCATAAAAAGTGCCAAAACTTTATCCAGAATCCGTATTTCAGCCAGAAACCATTTTCGTGACGAGACCCACCTGGTGACTCGCCGCATGACGCCATTTACATGGGATTCTGAATCTCCTTTCTTTTTCCAGAGTACCTTCCCAGTTTCGACGACTTTGAAACCAACCACAACTACAACAACTCAATCGCGAATCACTTTTCCAAGCTCTCAATCATCAGTGACATCAGAGAAGACTACCGTCAAAAGCATCACTGAAAATCCCGTGAGGACCACTACAAAAGTGTCAAATACACTGTCAGAACTGTTGATTATCATTGTTTTTGCTGTTTTTCTGATAATTTAACACTGATAAATCTCAAAATCACCACCCCTTCTTTTTCATGTTTCACCGATTTTTTCGTTCGCCGTTTCAAAAAAAATGTTTTTTTTTCAGTGATTTTCTTCAACTACAAATATGATTCTCAAAGCTTCATCTTTTCAAAAAAAAATTATTGCAAAGTAGGGAAAAACCTTACTTCTGTCGCTAATCAAAGAACCAATTCCTTTTCAATTTCCAAAAAGTCTAGACTTGGAAACCGACATGAAAACCAACCAATCCATCAAATGTCTCCTTTTTACCAATATTTCTGCTCATAAACCTCCCCCTTCTATATTTCATTCCTTTTCCGATTCCCAAGGTCCAAAAACCGGGTTGTGCCATGCCATTGATAAGTGCTTCCGTACTTTTGCTCATCTCACAAATGCATTACCCCTGGCCGTGTCTCCCACACAAATCCCTCCTCAATTTGCACTTTTCCTTCTTTTGTCACGCCGCTTTTTGCAGTTTCTTGGTTTACTTACACAATTGGACAACTTTTTGGCTTGTTCACTATTTTCTTCAGTTCAGTAGAGCGCATTTGCAAATGAGGAATGAAACATCGCGTTTCCGGGATTAACGGTAGAGCGCAATTGCATTTTTCACTGAAAATCTCGTAGCTACTGCTTTTCTATTCCAATTTTGTCTCAAATTCAACAAAAGACAAAAGAATCCTTCCATTTTTTCCCCAGTTCATTATCCCTCAACACGCGACGAAGAAACGCAGAAAGAACACATTTGCAAGTTGAAATGAGCCAGTGAAATGAGCGTTTTAAACTTTTTTTTCTTTCCCTCCGGCGGCCGAGAGCAGAAGAGAAAACGGATAAAAAGTTTAGTTTTCGAAACGTCTGAACTCTGCCTCGGCTCTTTGAAGAACTCGAGAAATCCGAGAAGGCGCCACATTTTTCATTTTTTTTTCTCGTCTGATGTGCTTTTTTACGTTTCTTCGTTTTTCGGAATCGTTATGCGCCTTTAAAGACGGGTGACTGTAGCAAAAAACAATTCTCTCGCATTCAAAATTTCAAATTGGCGCTCACAATATCTCGCAGCGAAAACTACAGTAAGATTTCTATTTTTCAATGTTTTTGGGCCGTTTTCGAGTAAGTTTTGTCAGAAAATGCGAAAAATGCAATAATTCATTAAAAAATAGCCAAAAATGCCCATCTTACTGTAGTTTTCGCTGCAAGATATCGTGCGCGGCAATTTGAAATTTTGAATGAGAAAATCGTAGGAAAAAACCCTTCCCAGTTGCAATTCCCAATATTTCGAAATGTTCTCTCAATCACTGATAAGCATCCGTTTATCAAATGACTCATCAACCTCCCAGCATCTCTCTTTTTTATTACCAACCCTTCCAATCAACCCGTTCTTTCACAGTTTCAGTGATTGATTATCTCGGCCCAAACCGATCACTTCTAATCACCTTTTCCTTGTAATCTATCACTTGAATCTAGTGCCAGCTAATGTGACATTTACGAGATGATCTATGTAGAGTTTCGAGTCCCAGAGATAAAACAAACTGATAACACCACAATTTTTGCGGCTTTTTCGGCTTTTGTCTGCTAAATTTGACTTTACAAAAAACTTTTTTGAATCTTGAAATTAATATTTTTTTATTGAAAAATTTTTTTTAAAATTTTTTTCAAAAATTTCAAAAATTTGATTCCCCACCTCAAAAACCAAAAGTTTCCCACACCTGTCAAAACCGTAAATCGCATCTCTCTTCTTCTTTCTCCGCGAAACCTACCTCCAATTGTGAATCGAAACGTACATAACACGACCATGTTTCACAGCCCCAACACATAATTAGCCGAGAAGAAGAAGAAGAAGCCAAGGCTTGTGGTCATTTGCGCTTCTGGTCTTTTTTCCCCTTTTCAACTATTTTTTTCCAATTTTTACAAATGTTTCCAGTAATTTTGCCTAACTACAAAATTCACCTTGACACCTTCCTCTAACACAGAAAATTTAATAGAAAGTTATTGTTGCCGTCCCGCGGCGATTCACCTGTTGGGTCTCGCCACGAAAACGGTTTCTGGCTGAAATTTGGCTTCTAGACAAGGTTTTGTCACTTTTTATGATGAAAACGGGTAAAATTAGGTGTATTCGGTCGTTTCCAACCAAATTCCAGCAATTTCCACCAATAATTCGTGAAAATTAGGCGTTTTTGGGGGAAAAAGCGTCAAAATACCCAAAAATGCGTGCTTTTGCATTGAAAATTGGTGGAAATAGCTGGAATTTGGTTAGAAATGATTGAATACATGATTTTCATCAATTTTCATCAGAAAAAGTGCCAAAACCTTGTCCAGAATCCTTATTCCAGCCAGAAACCATTTTCGTGGCGAGACCCACCAGGTGACTAGGTCAAACTTGGCGAGCTTACTATAGTTTGCAGAACTCCCAAACTTGAACTCTTTTCAATTCAAAACTCCATTAATTCCAAAACTAATAACAATGTGTTTGAATTGGCGCCCGAGACCACCTTGTTTGTCACTTGTTCGCCTACCGTTTCGAGTGTTTTCCCACTCGTCCGTCCTCTCTAATTCCAACTGCCAACTATGATTTTTCACCCGGTTGAATGAGTTTTTCGAGGGTAATTTCCGACATAAACGGTGGCCAATTGTTGCGAACTTTTTCTCTTTTCAACAAGTTTTCGGGTTTTGTTGCGGCAAGTTCGCCCCGTTGGACTTGGGATTAGATTCATTTGAAAAGCCAAGGCCGTTCATTAGTACGAAAGAGTAATTGTGTTGATCTGTCAAATGTTGCCACAATTTGTCCTTCTTCTAAACTGTGAACTTTACGGTACTAAGCATATTTCTAGAATTTCTGCAAACACCCAAGCTCACGCGCAATTGCAGCGATTTCAAGAATTCGATCCTGACCCACTAGAAAATTTTTTGGACTTTAAAATAAATTTTTTCAACGAGAGAAAGGTGTAAAGAACAAGTTTTCAGTTGATCAAAACTTTCGAAAAAATTTCTGAAAGTCAGAAAAAAATCGTTGAAAAATGAGAACTCTTGGCTTCATGGCAACAAAGTTTAACTTAACCTAAACCCTACAAATAAATTTTTTGGATTTTAAAATAAATTTTTTCTACTGAATGAATGTGTGAAAAACAAATCTTCAGTTGAACAAAATACTTGAAAAATTTTTCTGAAAGTGAGAAAAAAATCATTGAAAATTGAGAACTCTTGGCTTCGTGCTAACAAAGTTTGGCTCAACCTAAACCCTACAAAATAATTTTTTCAACTTTTAAATAAATTTTTTCAACTAGATAAAAGTGTCAAAAACAAATCTTCAGTTGAACAAAATACTTGAAAAAATTTTTGAATGTGAGAAAAAAATCATTGAAAAATGGAAAGTTTAACTTGACCTAAACTTTACCAAAAAAATTTTTTTCACCTTTAAACAAATTTTTTAGATTAGATAAAGGTGTCAGAATCACATTTCCAGTTGATCAAAATTTCTGAAAAAATTCCAAATTTCCAAAAAATAGAGCCGCAACCCAATCTGATCCAAACCCATTATCTCTCGAACTCTCTTCCTCTGCCGGATCAACACGAAAAAAAGTGTGAAGTGTGGCTCGTTTTGCAACAATTGTGCGGCGACATGTGTCCTCTCGGCTCGAGATGAAAAGAGTTGTTCGGGGGCCAAAGTGGCCTAACTATACAAATCAGAAATGAAATCAACACCTGCGCTTGTTTTACGATGTTCTTTCGCTTTTCATTCATTCATTCAGCAGCCAACCTTAGGGCGCCAATTCAAATTTCTCGCTGTTACTCATCACTGATAAATGATAACAGGTGATCAAATGACCAGCGGGTGACACATTGATTGATTGATTGCTTCGGATCGTTGCGGATCGCTTACGCCCTGAACTTTTATTCTTTTTCTCTTTTTATGTTTTGCGACCCAAAAATCAATACCTACAGTAATCCCAAGTCAACACCTTCTTTCAAAAGTCCAGTTCTCTCCCAATTAATTCCCGAAAAGCCCCTCTCTTAATGACCTTTTCTCGAGGACTAGGTCTATAAACATTTTATGACGTGGCATCATTTCTGCAGATTTTCCGTGTCGACCATGGTGATATAATGGACAATATCCAGACGTTCTTCGACCAATATGTACATCTTCCCAGGTAACCGAGGGGCAAGTGCGCTCTATTGCTAATGGGACTTTCAGCGAGATATCCAGTAAGCATGACCACGCGTACATTATTCTGATCCTCCTATCCATAATCCTCATACTTTTGCTACTCATCTGCAATCTTTGTATATGCTACTTTATCAGACGAAGAAGGCGACGTGAGGTTTGTGCGATCGCCCGGGAATTCAAATTTCCAAGTTTTACAGTGAAATTTTAAGCGGGAATTCAAATTTCCTAGTTTTACAGTGGAGTTTTGAGCAGGAATTCAAATTTCTAGCTTCCAGAAACTTCGAAACTACCGTTTGCATTCAAAATTTTGAAATTGGCGCCCACGATAACTCGCGGTAGTTTTCGCTGCGAGATATCTTGCGCGCCAATTTGAAATTTTTAATGTGAACTGAACTTTTAATTAAAATTGGAAATTCAAATTTCCAAGTCGCGAAATAGCAAAACGAGCCTTTTTCCAAGTTCTACAGTGGAATTTGAGCGGGAATTCAAATTTCCTGTTTTTAGAATGTTCAAAACTGCAGTTCAAATCAAAATGTTCAAATTGGCGCGCGACACCTCACAAAATCTAGCGGGAATTCAAATTTCCCGCTTCCCAAAGCTTCTTCTCAATAGAGCGCACTTTCAGCTAATCGACTACCCGTCCAACACGCTACAGTACATCCCGTTCCCTCGGAACATCCGAAAGCCCTACCGTACCGCCTCGAACACGTCCTCGTCGAACCGAATGATGCTACCGCCACGTCATCAGGTCTGATCGGGTCTCATTTTCTCTCTCTCTATCGTTATCATTATCTCTAACCGAAATGAAGTTTATTAAATCAGAGTGCAGTTGTTGTTGTTGTTTTCTGTTTTCAGAACGAGAGAATGGAGAGGGGTGGGGGAGAGGATTCCTGGGAGAAGAAGAAGAAAAAGTTAGAAAGGGAAACCAAAGAAGGGGCAGACACACGGTAAAAAGAGAGAGAGAAGGGTGGGGAAAAGTGGGGAGGAAGATGCGACCTTCATTGTGCGCTAGCTGGCAAAAGATTATAAAAACTTTCGAATTTCACAAACATTTTCGGGAAAAAAACGAGAGAAAAAGTGTATTTACAGGTCTTTGACTTCTTTTTGATTAGACCTCACTGTTTTGCAGATCTAGAGAGGGGAATAGTGGGAGGGGGACTGAGTGGGGGACATCGTAAGAATCGAATGCTTCCTGCGGAGACTGGTAAAGTGAACGATTTGCGCTTGAAGGTATAAGAGGGGAATAACAGAGAATTTATAAGAAAAGGAATGCTTTAGGAGATGATCTGGCTGTTGATGTCTTCCACGTGGACGACATGGCCACCGTGGTGATCGTCTTCGAAGTGCTCGATTCCCGTCATTTTCTGCATCTCCGACTTGTAGTGGCGCATTTCCTGCAAGCACCGTCACGTAAAAATGCAGACATTCCCTCGAAAAACCAACCTCGGCATAGCGATCCTTATCTTGTTGGGCCTTGTGCTCGTACATGTCCTTCGTCTCCTGCGGGACCGTCTTCCAAAGTTTTCCAAGTTCTTGGGCGACTTGTCCGACTTTCCAGTCTGGATGAGCTGACTGAATGTCCGGACGCTTGTCTTGAGAGTAGAAGAAAAATGCCGATCTGAAACGAATCATTGATAGGGTTCTTATCACTATTTTCTTACAGAGCTCTTTTCGGTGCATGCGGGTCCTTCTTGGCGCGCTTCCTCTTCCTCATGGCGTCTTCTCCACCGTAGGCGGCAACCTGGAAAATGGAACGATGAGCGATGAGGGTCGGGGGCCCGAAGAGTGTCAGTTACATTCTTTCGCTTGGAGCCCGACTCATTAAACGAAGAAACGTCGTCACAACATTCTTCCTACACACCCGAGAAAATCTATTTGTATTGGTAAAAAAGGAAACGGAAAAACTTACACTCACCTCTGCCTGATATCGTTCGGCATCCTTCTGGGCGAGCTCGTAGAACCGGCGCTTCTCGTCGTCGACCATCGTCTTCCACTTCTCCGAGCACTTTTTCGATATCTCCGTCACTTGCACGTTCTCGTTCGGGTACTTCTTTTTGTGTTCCTCGTAGCACATCTTCACGAAGAAGCCGTACGGCGACGTTTTTCCGCGGACCGGTGGCTTGCCCATGTCTCGTGGCTGCGCCGCGTACATCGCTGTCGATGGATTCGGCGCCTGCAAAATTTCAAAAGTTTCAGTGAACTTCGGTGGAGCGCGAATGCAACGTCTTTCCCATTTCTAAAAATGTTTACTTTTTCCAACTCTACAATGTTTACAGCGCTGTTTATTCGGCTGACAGTTGTTTCGAAAGTTGCAATTTTGAAATATTTTGAATCTCTATCTAGGAATCGACCTCTAATTGCTCAGATTGACCCCAAAAATCGATAAATAAATGCGCCACGTGTTATCAGTCGATTTCTGGAATTTTCAGTGAAAACTCACTAGTTGATGACTCTGGTATAGAGTGGGCGATGAGCTGCTTGGAAAAATGTTTGCGCTGAAACCAGGATTCATCATGTTCGTCTTCGTTCCGAGGGCTTTTTCTCTCTTTTTCAGTTCCGACGGTTATGTATTTGAATTTTTCTCGTCTCGCTCCAAGGAATCAGTTGCACAAGAGCACGCGAATGGTGGAGAGTGGAATACAATTCGAATAGCGATGCGAAATAGGCGAGTGAGAGAAAGCGACGGGCGGGGAGGTTGCAGATGGGAGTCTGTCTCTCGCAGTGTGTGTGCTGAGTGTGTTTGTGTGTATGTGTGGTGCGAGTGCCTTGGCCTCCCAAGAGACACTACATGCTTCTGCGGAGACGCAGACGTCATGCCAGATGGAGATAGTGCACGCGAGACACGGGCTTCACGTCGGCGTCTCCGCTGATCACGTGTTCTCTGGGCGCTTCAGCACAGCCGCGTACCACGTATGCCACTCTCCGCACTCGCAATGTGTGTCTTTCGCTGCCTGTCACCCTCTAAGTCCTCTACCCGTGGCCTCGGTCGATCCATTCTCTCTCCGCTCTTCCTCTTCTCGGCTGACGAAAACGAGGAAACAGGAAGGCAGAATGAGAGACGCCGAAGGGGGTGATTCTTTCAAAAACAGATGCGAATGCAACCGAGAGAGGAAAACAAAAACGGTCATAAAAGGGCAATCGGAGTTTTTTCTTGTGGTACAGATGTTTGACCGGACAACAGAGTCATGAACTCTACAAGTGGAAGGTAGGTTAAAACTGATAAGGACTGATCTGACCCCTGACAAAGATTCGGATGATTCAGTTCTTTCCCTGAAGATCTTACAAATTCAAAAGTTCGTTTTCCCACTGCGTTCTATCTTCTCCGATCGCCTACTTCTTATCAAGTGTAAAAATCTAGATAGCCAGCCAGCGCCAGCGAAGGTCAAGCGGCGGCTAGAACGGAAATTTGGCCGTTATTATGTTTTCGCGATAAAAATTGCCTGTTCGGCCCAC
Organism: Caenorhabditis becei; assembly: GCA_900536315.3. Taxonomy (NCBI): domain Eukaryota; kingdom Metazoa; phylum Nematoda; class Chromadorea; order Rhabditida; family Rhabditidae; genus Caenorhabditis; species Caenorhabditis becei. The sequence continues at coordinate 142,210 of LR539812.1, read as the reverse complement.
GGAGGCGGAGCCATCGAGCCAATTCTAATTGGATGCTTCAGAGCCGCCGCGGCTCGCCGAAAGACGTTTCCGCGCGTCGGTTTTCCCCATTTTTCTTCTTCGCTTTTTTCCCGTGGCCTCTCGGTCGCCTATCAATGACAGGTGTAAAGCACCTGACAACATTCGTCGGCCCATCTAATAAAACGGGTTGCGAACGTTCGCAAGCTGACCCCCGGCGAACCTAATTATGGTTTTTAATTTGTCGAATACTCTTGGGAGGCGGTATCCAATCTAGCACGGCCAGTAGCACCCACTCAGAGAAACGCAGAAACAGCGGGTAGGACGAAGAGACGGAACAGCTCGGCCGCGCCCAGAATGCGTCGGGGCTGTTTCATAAATAATCAATTAATCAGCATAGTAAATAAATAAATATTTACAGCTCCAATCGGACAGAAATTCGGCTGATTTTTAGGACACAAATTTGAAAATCGCATTGGCAACTGATTCCCTGGTTTTTAGAGCATTTGACGAGAAAATCAAGAAAAGTAACGGAAAAACGAGAAAAAACGGGTGAAAATGATGGTTTTGAAATAAATACAATCAAAAAATATGGGGAAAAATGGGCAATGTTTGGTGGAAGAGAAAAAAAGTGTGTGGAAATGACGGAGAGATAGGCGTTTTTAAAGCATAGCACGTGATGGAGAGAGGCGCAGACGACGAGAGAGTGCAGCGCCACGGCGACGAGAGAGTGCCGCCGGCGGTGGAGACGCAGGTGGTGAGGGGCGAGAAGAGCAGAGATGACGCGCCGGCGCCGAAACATCATCGATTCGGGAGCACGGAATACTGTTCATTTCGCAATTTCTTCTTGGTTTTTTGAATGGGAATATCGGAATAATCTATTTATAATATATTTACGCTAAATAATTTTGCAAAAATTCACTTTTCCAGGTTGGGAATGCCGTTGGATTCGCCGGCGAAACTCGAGTATCCGCTTCATCATGCCGTTTTTCGAAACGCTGAGGGAGAGCTGATGGAGTTGCTGACGAATAAGGAAACTCTGGAGGTGGACAAGGTGGATCCGAGGGGCAGGTTCGTGAGGTTTTCCTGGATAAATCATAAATCTGTTTTCAGAACTCCTCTAATGCTCGCTGTGACTCTAGGACACTTTGATTGTGCACGACATTTGATGGATGCTGGTGCTGATGCGAGTATTCCGAATAAAGGTTTGCTCAAAGTTAAAACCCTAAAATTCAAAATTCGCTTCGTTTTTTTTCAGAAATGTGGTCAGTTTCCAATGAAGCCGTTGCTCAAGGAAGTGAAGATTTCGTGCGGGAAGTCATCCACCATCGCGATTATCAACGAGCAACACGCGGCGCGCAGGCAATGAAGCGATCGCTGGAGAAGCTTCTGGAAGTTCCCGACTTTTTCTGCGAAATGAACTGGGACTTTTCGTCGTGGGTGCCGTTTCTCTCGCAAGCATGCCCGTCTGACTGCCATCGAGTCTACAAGAAAGGATCGAGTGTTCGAATCGATACTACACTAATTTCGTTCGAAGGCGCCAACTGGAACCGTGGCAATCAGTCGTACATGTTTCGGCTGAGCAAGGACGGATTCGCCGAGTTCATCGTACTGGATCACGACGAGCGGATGGCGGCGGTTCAGGAGCTTCGCGACGACGACATTTTCAGTGACTTCCGGCCGCAACCAGGTGCCCTGCAGGATCGATTGTCAAGCACCATTTCGACAACGTACATTGATGTGGATAACATTGGATTCGAGAGAACTTCCAGAGGATTTTTGTCCTGGTTTAGTAGTAGTGACTCGACGGAGACAGTGGATGGGTATGAGTGCAAAGTAGGTGAAATGGAGATTTCCCAGAAAATAGCTAGATTTTTCAAAATTTCACGCCAAAAATCGCGGATTTTCCTCGAAAATTGTCAAAATCAACTGTTTCTCAAAACATCGGCTCCGGGACATTTCGTAGCCGGTCGTTTCGCTACCGCGACATTTCGCAGCCAAAAGAACTGTATTTTCGCTGTTGTTTCGAGTTTTTTGGGTCGAAAAGTGTGAAGTTCACTTCTAAAAACGTTTTAATGATATTTTTAATCACTTTTTCATACTTTTCGACCCAAAAACCCCGAAGAAACAGCGAAAAAACAGTTCGTTTGGCTGCGAAACGTCCCGGAGCCGAAAAATCGCGGAAATCTCAAAAAAATCAATTTTTCCGCCTATTTTCCTTCAAATTCGTTAGAATTTTATTAATATTTTCAAGATTTTCATGTCAACCCCACGAAAATGCTATCTTCCAGGTCCTGAACGCCTCCAACGTGCACCTCGTCACAAAGCGCCGATTCGACCATCTGAGCCGGGAAGCTCGCGAGCGACTCGCCCAGGTATCCGCCCCCTCCCGAAAAATCTGTTTGCATAGTATTCAATGTCAGGATGAGGCTTCCGAGTCGAAGGCCGTCGCCAGTTTCAAGAAAATGATGTCGACGAATAAGAGCGATGAGAACACGACGAGGGATCTGTTCGCCGAGGGGATTACCGCCGATCAGTACTTGGATCGGAATTTCGAGTTTGAGGCGGGATGTGATGTTGGGAAGTTGCGGGAGGTGGTGAAGAGGTCGAATGCGTTCAAGGCGACGTTGTGGATGGCTGACGAGTATCCGTTGAGTCTTCACGATCAGATCATTCCGATCGTCGAGCTGATGGCTGTGAACAGCCCGCACTTTGCCCGTCTTCACAAGTTCATCCGTCTCCAACTGCCCGCCGGATTCCCCGTCAAAATCGAAATCCCACTCTTCCACATCGTCAGCGCCAGAATCGGATTCCAGAATGTGAATGCTGGAGGCAAATATGTGACTCCGATCGATAATGGTCAGGTGGAAATTGACGATGAGGCTTTCCGAATTCCAGAGGGATACGTGACGGATGACGATGGAAGGACTATTATCACCTGGGAAGACGATGATGATCGGAACAATCGGAGTGGCACTGCGAGACGTGGTGTTGGAAGTGAGTGCTTCGGGCAAGGTTCAGAATCCATGAGATGCTTTCAGACAACTACTCGGACGACATGCTTCTTCAGTACGCCATCGAACAGAGTCTTCTCGACAACAGTGCCGCTTCCTCCAACAATGGCGACATTCCGATTGATCAGCTCCGTCAGATCCAGCTGCAGGACTACCAGGAGATCGTGCCAGTCGAAGCCAGCGCCGACACTGAATACTTCCGTGCGATTCGTGACTCGCAGGCCGACGAGGAACGTCGTCGGCGGGAAGAGGAGCAGTTCGAGGAGGAACTGCGAAAGGTGCTCGAGCTGAGCAAAACCGAGCAATGAGCCAATGCAATTTCTTGTCAATTCTCCTTGTGACCAACCGTTTTATCGCTTCCCCGGGTTTCGTCTTCTATTCGTTTCCATGTATAATATAAATGCTTGTGCAATAAGATTGATGATGACCCGATTTCATTTGAGAACATGCTTTAAAGAACCTGCCAATATTTGTCAAAACACGTAAGTAAAGTAAAGTGAGAGTTAGAATTATATACAAGTCAAAACAAGCGCCTAGAATGACTCATCGTACGGCTCCTCGGTCGACGGAACGGCGTCAAAGTCGAGTGGCTGAACGATGCTCTCCTCTTCTCGGACTTCTCTGGCCATTTCGAAATCGTTCATCGGATTGTCAATGGTCATCGGAGTGTGTTTATTGGATCGCGTCGCGATGCTTGTCAGCGGGAGATTGTAGTCTGGCGAATCGAACGGAACGTGTGAGCTGTAGCGACTCTTCTTCAAGCGCTGCTCCTTCCCCTCGCTGAGCGATAAGAGCGCCTGCAAAACACAACTGTACACTTTTCCACTATCTTATCACGTACGAGTTTGATAGTGATAAACACGTAGATCAGAATGAGAGCCAGAATGTTGAGGTAGACGGCGAACCAGATCCGGGTCGTTTCATCCTTCTTGAGACTCGTCACCAAATTGTCCGACGATTTGCGCGACGTCGACTAAAGTCATTTGTGTCAATATGACCCCTCCCACAGTCGTTCGTTATATACTTACTGTGCCCTTTCCGAATAGATCTGTCGCCGAATCAAACAGCCCTCTTGTTTTCTCAGCTGCTTCATTCATCCAGTTGGGCACATCATAGCGTTGACCGAACAATTCGATACTGTCCTTCTACAATTATTCACGATTATTTAGCTTGATTGTCGTTGCGAAACCTTTGAGCGTAGTTCCTCGGCAATTGGTTCGGTTCCGTTGTGATTTTGCACATAGAACGCTTCGCAGGACACGGCCAATAGGAAGAACAGGCCGACTCGCAGCATGGCGACCTCTAAAATTAGGAAAATTGATAAAAAACCAGCAGAAAAAAGAAAAATCGCGCTGATTTTCAAAAATTAATCAAGCTTTTCTGATCCTCCACGAGTAGTACAAAACTGATAAAAGTGATTTCGTGGCGAGACCCTGGCGCCAACGAACACCATGTCCCTTTAAAGTTCAAATTTATTTTTGGCGCCGCCCGGATTCTCTCTGCTTTCTCGATTCATTCTTTCCCCAATTTCCGTGTCAATTTCGCCAATATTCCTGCTGTTTTCTCGATTTCTTGTCATCGAAAAGCCTCAAAGAATCGAGAAGTCTAGCTCCGCCCACTTATTGCGTGTCCTATCCCTTCTGTTATCCGTTTTTTCCGAGCGATAAGTCAGTGTGGAGACCTCGATTCTTTTGACCTTCCTCTGATCTTCATTCACCCCGGCCTATTTCCGCATCGCGCTAAACGTCGCTTATAAGCGCGTGAACGGGCCGTCGCTGGGTCATAAAAGTGTCGCCACGACTACGTCCACGTGTACAAACAGCCCGCCCGGGTTCGCCCGAAGCGCTGACGTGTCACAACTGCACACCGTCCACTCCGCCTTGCACTCCGTCAGTCTTACTTCCCAGTGTCTTTGCGAGACGACGGCGCGCTTTTCTTCGCTCTCGCAGCCTCTCGTCTGTGTTCGGCGTGTGCTCTCTTGCCTACTTCCACCCTACTCTCTGCCCGCCGCCAGTATGTGTGACCAGCGAGCCCTTTTTCGAAAACTGCGCCGTCCGCTTTTTCTGTCAACAGACAAAAGTTCTTATATTGGCCGTGCCAAGTAACGGCTAGCGCGCGATCCTTGACTGTTCTTCGTTTATTGAAAGTCACTCGCCAATACTTGTCTATCTCTTCAATTTTCAGGTAATTATGTCACCATCATTCTCTCTTCTTTTCCTGCTAGCCGCCTCGATTGCGGCCGTCACCGCCGACAGCGAGAACGTTCTTGTTCTCACTGAGGTACAGTTTCTTCTAGAAGAAAATTAGGTCCACGTCATCGATTTTTCTAGAGCAACTTCGAAGAGACTATCAACGGAAACGACTACGTCCTTGTCAAGTTCTACGCTCCATGGTGCGGTCACTGCAAGTCGCTGGCCCCGAAATACGACGAGGCCGCCGATCTGCTGAAGGAAGAGGGATCCGATATCAAGCTCGCTAAGGTCGACGCCACCGAGAACCAGGCCCTCGCCTCCAAGTTCGAAGTCCGCGGATACCCAACTCTCCTTTACTTCAAGAGCCAAAAGCCGACCAAGTACACCGGAGGCCGCTCCACTGCTCAAATCGTCGACTGGGTCAAGAAGAAGAGCGGACCAACTGTCGTCTCCGTCGAGTCAGCCGAGCAGCTCGATGAGCTCAAGACAAAGCACAGAGTTGTTGTCCTCGGATCCTTCAAGGCAAGCAAATGATGACATTGATAGTTTAACCCATTCTATTTTCAGGATGCCAAGTCTGACGGAGCCGTCATCTACAGCGAGGTTGCCGAGACCGTCGAGGACGGATTCTTCGGTGTTGCCAACGCTGACGTTGCCGCTGCTGCCAACCTCAAGTCTGACGGAGTCGTTCTGATCCGCACCGACGGAGAGGAGAGCGAGACCACCACCCTCGACGAGGCCGATATCACCGACGCTCTCAAGCTGAAGCAGTGGATCCAGGGATACAAGCTTGCTCCAGTCAGCGAGTTCACTCAGGAGTCTGCTTCCGAAATCGTTGGAGGAGACATCAAGCAGTTCCACTTCCTCATCATCAGAAAGTCCGAGTCTACCTTCGAGGAAGTCCTCGCCAAGTTCACTGAGGCCGCCAAGCTCTTCCGTACCAGAGTCGTCTTCGCCCTCCTCGACGTCGATGTTGAAGAGAACGGAAGAATCCTCGAGTTCCTCGGAGTCAGCGCCAAGAACACCCCAACCAACAGAATCGTCAACTTGCAAGACCAGGTTGAGAAGTTCAAGCCAGCTGAGGGAGAGGACTACGAGACCTTCACCAACAACTACCTTGACGGAAAGTCTACCCAGGACCTTAAGAGCCAGGATCTTCCAGAAGATTGGGACGCAAAGCCAGTCAAGACTCTTGTCGCCTCCAACTTCCACGAGATCGCCCTCGACAACACCAAGACCGTCTTCGTCAAGTTCTACGCCCCATGGTGTGGACACTGCAAGCAGCTCGTCCCAACCTGGGAGCAGCTCGCCGAGAAGTTCGAGTCCAACCCGAATGTCGTCATTGCCAAGCTCGACTCTACCTTGAACGAGGTAAGCGCAGAGTGACCAGTTGAACACTGTCTATTTCTATTTTTCAGCTCGCCGATGTCAAGATCAACTCCTTCCCAACCCTCAAGCTGTGGCCAGCCGGATCTTCCACTCCAGTTGACTACGACGGAGACAGAAACCTCGAGAAGTTCGAGGAGTTCGTCAACAAGTACGCCGACGCCGGATCTGATGCCCCAACCCAGGAACACGAAGAGCTTTGAATTCTATATGGATCAGTTTTATTTATTGTTTGTTATCACGGTGCTGCATTGTGATTACTCGTTTTCGCCAACGATTTAATAAAGTATTGATAAAAATGTTTCTGTGTGCGCTCGCGATTGTTTTTGTTAAGTTCAGTGTGTGTTATACTTCTCTGGGGATGATCCGCATTATTCATCGATCGATTCAGATGGGTGAAGTGACCGAGAAACGGGTCTTTCTCGATATCACAGTGGACAGTAAGCCTGTCGGACGAATCGAAATCAAACTGTTCACTGAACAAGGTTAGCATCGAGACGAGAGACGAGAACTCGAATAATTCATTTGCAGCACCAAAGACATGCGAAAACTTCCGTGCTTTGTGTACCGGAGAAGTCGGAATGGCTCCGAATAACAAAGCAAGACTTCATTATAAAGGAAACCAGTTCCACCGAGTTGTGAAGAAGTTCATGATACAGGTAGTAGATGGGAAGGGTTGAATTGAACATTGAATGATTTTCAGGGAGGAGACATCACAGAAGGCGACGGGCGTGGCGGGTTTTCCGTCTACGGGCGCTACTTCGAAGACGAGAAGTTCATTCTGAAACACACGAAACCGTATTTGTTGTCGATGGCGAACAAGGGATCCAATTCGAACTCTTCGCAGTTCTTTATCACCACGGCTCCCGCGCCGCACTGCAATGACAAACATGTCGTTTTTGGAGAGGTAGTTCATCTGGAAATCATCAAATTGAACCTGTTTTTGCTTTCAGGTTGTTCGAGGACACCAAGTCGTCGATTTCATCGAGAATCTCGAAGTGGACGATAAGGCGAAGCCGAAAGCCAGTGTGGAGATTTCCAATTGTGGCGAGTTGATCAAGAAGCAGAAGAAACCGGCGATCACTGAAGATCTCGAAGCGGCGAATCAACAGGACGAGAACAGCGGCGTTCCGGAGGCCCCGAAGTCTTGGTTGTATCGGGATGAGAAGGATGGTCGTGGAGAGAAGAAGAGCACGTACTTGAGAAGGGACGATCGGAGAGATGATCGGAAACACCGCGATCGGAAGGAAGATCGTCGCGAGGATCGGAGAGATGATCGGAGAGATGATCGCAGAAGAGACGACCGTCGTCGCTCGAGAACTCGAAGCAGTTCCCGTGATCGTCGACGTCGTGATCGTGATCGTGACTACGAGAGAGGCGATCGTCGTGAGCATCGAGACGACGAAGAGCGCGTTCGCGTACGTGGACGTGGCGGAGTTCGCTACAGAAGAGAGCGATCGCTGACTCCGGAGCACTGGCGGGAGAACAAGCCAAAGAAGTTTGTTCAGGAGAAGTCGGACCGTGGATCGGAGCGTTCCGACAGAAGCCGATTCATATAATTTATTGATATTCCCAATTCATTTCATTCCCCCCTGTTGAACCCAATGTTTGTTTTCCCCAGAATTTGTTGATTGCCTCATTCATAATAACAAAACAAATGAACCGTTTTATAACTTTTCTTTCAGTTCGCCAACGGGAACGTCTCCATGGTTTCACGGGCGACATCGTTGAACGCGAACGTCTCGTGGTGCTTGATCAACGTGGCGACGGACAGGAATTCGGGATTCAGACGAGACGGATCGGCAGATTTGTCGAGCAGAATTGTGTTCTTCTGGTCCGGAAGACGACGAATCCATGGAATCCGATGGCTGCTTCGGCTTCTGATTTTGTGGCTCCTCCGATAAAATTCATGGCTGCTTCCTCCGATTCCTCTCAATCTTTGCGGTTTTTCTGAAACCTTGGGTTTCGCAGCGACAAATTTTTATCAGTTATCACCAAAACTTTCAACAAACAACACGTGAAATTTGAATAATTCGTGTCCGTTTTCCCCGTCCAAAAAGTTACAAACCGGTCGACTCGAACCGAGAAGTTGTTGCGGTTTTCCGAATGTTTTTCAAGTTTTTCCAATTTTTTTCTCATGAAAATTTAATGAACGCAAAGGCGCTGGCTCTCAAATTTGAACTTTCTCTCGGTTTCCGAGAACCAGGAACAACATTTGAAAATGATTGATGGATTTGTTATCAGACATTCGGGGGACTCAAGTACATGTACACGGGCTCCCAATCGCTACCTTCGTTTGAACGCGCGCCCTTTTTCCGCAGCGCAGCGGCGATACGCAGCCAAAAAACTCGCGAAAAATTTGGGATTTCGAATTACGTAAACACCATATTCTACGCGCAAACTTTTTTAACGGCGGAATTCCGGCGTTTCTGCACGGAAAAATGAAATTTTTTCGTGTCAAAAAATTGAAATTGATTGCTACATTCGATTTTTTGCAGAAAAGCGTAATTTGAGTAACAGGATCAGGATTAGCGAATTCCGGCGGGAAAGCTCAAAATTAAAATTTGAAATCCCCGCTTGGGTTACGGTAGGCATTTAGTGGAGCGCGATTGCTTTACGTAGCGGTTGGGAGCCCGTGCATGTACAAACACTTTGATGATCTGTCTCAGAAACTGAACACTTTTTGGGTCTCGCAACAAAAAGCCAAAGGTTCTTGGATTTTTTGTTAAGCGCCTTTAAGCCTAGCTACAGTAGTTCTTCCTCAAAGGCGCATCCCTCTCCGGAATAACAAAAATTTGAACGATAAAAAACACTGAAGAAATTTTTTTTGACTCGCAAAAAATTTTTAAAGTTTTATGAAGGTGTCAAAATCACTTTTGCAGCAGAGCAAAACTACTGAAAAATTTTCAAAAGTTTGAAAAAAATTGTCAAAAAAGAATAACTCGTCATTTTGAGCTGCGACTTTGTTTACAGTAAAAATTTTTGTCAAGACGATTTTTTCTAAATTTGAAATAAATTTTTTACGATAGATAAAAGTGTTATAATTGAAATTGTAGTTAAACATAACTGGTTCAAATTTTTTGGAATCACGAAAAAAATCATTGAAAAACAAATAGCTCATAATTTCGAGCTGCACCTTTACAGTAATAATTCTTGTCTTGGCAAAACGATTTTTTCCACAATTGAAATAAATTTTTTGGGTAGATGATAGTTTCAAAATCGAATTCGCAGCTGAAAAAATAACTGAAAAGTTCTTTCAAGACACGAAAAAAATTGTCGGAAAACGAATAACTCTCTACTTTGAGCTGCACTTTTACAGTAAGAGTCAAGCCAATTTTTCCCAAGTTTGAAATGAATTTTTTACTATTGATAAAGGTGTCATAATCATTGGATAGATCCCAAATCCCATAACTTCCAAAACCCCTCCTCGAAAAGGGGATCTTTGCTCCAATTCCCTTGCTCCTTCACTTCCAAAGCCGTGCCCCTGATACATCGGATACCTTTGCTCTTTCGAGCCTACTGAATAATTTGTGAGAACCTGGGGTCGGCGCGATTTCTTTGTCCTTTTCACCAAACAACTCCTACTCATTCAGGAAACAAAGACATTCTCCAAACCTTCTTCAGGATCACTAACTTTTTGGACTTCTGAATCTCCAGTGAAGTCGTTCTAAAAGCACAACTCATTCCCAACCCAAAATTTAATTTCCTCCCTAGTACATTCCCTCACAAATATTCTGAATATTCTTGTTTTCAGTTCCAGATCTTCATCTCCTCCAGAAGAGATGACATGAGCTTCTAGACCTTCCGATATTTGTTTTTTCCTCTCTGTTTTTTCTCGTCTTCCCCAGGCCAGCCCATTGTTCTTCGTGCCCCGGAAATCTCGGGTGTCTTGCAATCCAACCGCAACTTTTTTCCCGCCGTGTGCGTTTCCACGTGTTTCTGGAGCATGTTTGTCGAAAAGAGCGTGTGGGTCGACGTCATGAGAGAAACATCAGCAACTATTTGGGCTCATTAGTGAATGTGCGCTCTACTGCACAGATAAACTGGGAGGCGGGAATTTGAAAATTTTTAAAAGTTTGCAAGCTTCAATGCAACAGAGCGCATTTTCTGACTTCACGATGAAAATTCGAACTTTGCAAACTTGCTGGCCTAGAAAATAGACGGCCACGAGTCTTTCTTCCAAAAGTGCAGTAGAGCGCATTTCCACAGAGTCTATTTATTCATCTTTTAGCCTATTTATCCATTTCTTTCCCTGATAATAGCAGCTTATATCCCCTGTGCATCTTTTTGTACTTGTCTTGGACGTCATACTGATATTGTTGTTATCACCTATCTTTGCCTGTTCTAATTTTAGCGTTTATGCCTTTTGAAGCTTTGTGAAGCTTTCTGAAGGCTTCTAACTTCTTCTAAAGCCTTCTGATGACATAATTTTCAAAATTTTCAAAAAATTTGAAACTATAATATCATTCAAAGGCCAAAATCCAAGAAAACGTATCTTCTCTCGAATTCCGCATCCATCACCAATTCTGATCAGAGACTGGAAATCGCGGAATTCAAAATCCACTTGACGCAAGAGCCACATGATGCTCTGCATGTTTTCGGGTCCGTTTCTTCCGGGAAATCTGGTTTGCACTTTTCATTTAGAGGAAGCTTCTTCAGAAATCGTTTGCAAATGCGCTCTACTGTCTCGATTTTCTAAATGACAACTTTTCTAGTTGACTGCACACCTTTTATGCGATCTCTGACTTTCAATTTATTGCTTTTTATAAAATTCCTTTATGAAAAACCTGTAAAACTTTGAGAAAATAGCGTGAAAATCGACAGAAAACCGTAAATTTGAAGCAAAAAAACAAAATGATAAACACCGACCCTTGCGTAATTCCGGAGTGTCGTACCTTGAGAAAAGCGCGCGAATTCAAAAATTGGCAATTTAAATTCACATTTGGCAGTGCAGTGGAGCGCCCTTCCCACTGTACCTATTCATTCTCTGCTCTCAATTTGTTGTTTCCCTCTTCCATTCAAGACCCAAAAGGACATGTTTATGAGAGCATTCAAAATGTTGGAAAGAAGAAGGGAAAGAGAGAAATTGACGCCCTCTTCTAAAAAAAAATATGTTTTGAGGGGTGTGGTCCCCTTCCTTCTTCTTCTCGCCCTCTGCTCCAGATGACTTCATCTGGAGAGCGCCGTTCTGTTTTTCCAGCCTCTTCTGCTTCCTCGTCGTCTTCTGATTTGCCTTCTCAACTGTTTTCCTCTCACAAATAATTTCATTGTTGGCCATCCCCCCTCCCCTTTTCTCGCCTTTTTGCTGCCCCCTTCATTCTGCTTTCAGCGTGCCCCTCTTGAAGAAGTATTCAGAATGTCAAGGTGGGTCTGGGGTGTCCCAGGGGAAATTGAGTGTTGGGTCCAATGAGTTTGAACCAAATTGAACCCACATTCCGACCAGATTGTCCTTTTTTGAAAGTTTAGCGGGGGTGGGTGGTCCTAGATAAAGTTTGAGATTTTTCTCCACTTTCAAATAAATTTTTTTGGCTAGATAAATGTAGAAGAATCATTTTTGTAGTTGAACAAAATTACTGAAAAATTTTTTGAAACTGCGAAAAAAAATCCTTGAAAAATAAATAACTTTTCAATTGAACCCCCAATTTTACAGTAGGAAATTTTGTCAATATGATTTTTTTTGATTTCAAAATAAATTTTTCATGATAGATGATGGTGTCAGAAGCATTTTTGTAGTTGATCAAAATTACTGAACATTTTTTTGAAAAGGCGAAAAAAATCGTCGAAAACTGAATAACTCTTCAATTAGACCTGCAACTTTACAGTAAGAAATATCGTCGAAATATTTTTTTTCCACTTTCAAATACATTTTTGTGTTGGATAACGGTGCTGAAAACAATTTTGTAGTTGATCAGAATTTCTGAAAAATTTTTTGAAATTGCGAAAAAAATCGTCAAAAAATGAATAACCGTTCAATTGGACCTGTCATTTTACAGTAAGAAATCTCGTCGAAATGAATTTTTTAGATTTTGAAATAAATTTTTTGTGATAGATAAAGGTGTCAAAAGCATTTTTGTAGTGAAACAAAATAAATGAAAAATTTTTTGAAACTGCGAAAAAAATCATCGAAAATTGAACAATTCTTCAATTTTACCTGAAACTTTACAGTAAGAAATCTCGACGAAATGATTTTTTTTAATTTCAAAATAAATTTTTCCTGTTAGATACAGTTGCCAAAAACATTTTTGTAGCTGATCAAAATTCTTGAAAATGTTTTTGAAGTAACGAAAAAAATCGTCGAAAATGAATAATTTTTCATTTTGACCTGCAACTTTTCAGTAAGAAAATTTTTTTAAATTTCAAAATAAATTTTTTTGGCTAGATAAATGTTAAAAAATCATTTTTGCAGTTGAACAAAACTTCTGAAAATTTTTTTGAAACTGCGAAAAAAAATCTTCGAAAACCCCCAAAATTCGTCCAAATTCTATTTTTTTGCGACCAGTCATATCACCTCGAGAGCCTAACAAGATTTGTTGAATAGGCCGAAAACACAAACTATAACTCGATATTATAGCCTGATCTTTTTACACCTGTTTTCCGAGACTTTCTTCATCTTCCATTGAACACCGGGATTCAGAATCCGTCAGAATCCTTGAAAATCCCGGGTTACGGTACCCAATTATTCATAATTGAGGATTTTCCGAATCATAAAAATAACATGAAAAGTGGTCAAATTTCGCTAAATTCCCCTGAATTTTATGAGATTTTAATGATATAATTGCCTTCTTCGAACCGTTTTCCAGAGCTCCGCCCCTTTTTTCTTATTCAGATCTTAGCTCAAAAACATGTCATTAATCTAGAAAAATTCTGATATCTCTTCTAATCAGCACGTGAAGGCGTTCTTTTCGAGAATCGTGTCTGTCTGTCTCGATTTTCTGAATGACAACTTTTCTAGTTGACTGCACACCTTTTATGCGATCTCTGACGTTCAATTGATTGCTTTTTGAAAATTCCTTCATGAAAAACCAGTAAAACTTTGAGAAAACAGCGAAAATTACATGAAAATCGGCAGAAAATCGACAGAAAACTCTCAATTTGAGGACAAAAAATGAGGTGATAAACACCGACCCTTGCGTAATTCCGGAGTGTCGTAGCTTGAGAAAAGCGCGCGAATTCAAAAATTCAACTATTTCTACCTATTTTTTTAGCGAAAAAAACCAAGAAAAAGATAGTAAATCTTCTTTTCGGCTATTTTAGCATCTGATTTCTGATCTTCTCAAAAAGAACACGAGTTCTAGTGCTTTCCTCGTAAAACATAAAGCTTTCAGAGAGCCTATCCGCTATACCGCACCTTTCTTAAGAATATGTAGTTCTCAGAATATTCCGGAGACTCTTGTTTTCCCAATTTCTCAAGAAGAAACTTGCAAACTTCTTCAGAAGTTTTCAGAATACTGAATTCAGATGACGTAATTTTGATTTTGGTAAAAAATGTTGAAAAACGTTGAAAAACATCATATTCTCCGTTTTTCTGACTGTTTTCAAACAAAGAACAAAAAATCTCAATGGAGCGCATTTGCCAAGAGTACGTGCTTCTGGAAATCCCATTCCATAACCAAATTATTTGATCATTTGAGCACTTCGTTTCCGATGCGCTTAATCTAATACAATTTCGTAGGAGATTTCCAGAAAAAGTGGTCAAATGACGTAAAATGGTCTTGAAAGAAGATGTGAAAAGCAGACATCCGTGTCACTTTGTCAGATTTGATTATGTCTTCCTTTTTGACCAAGCATCAGTGTTCCAGTGTTCAAGAGCGCTCCAATGAGAATGACCCGAAGGAATTCAAACTTTCGAATTTGCGCGTAAACTTTGACGCTTCACCGCGACGTCAAAATGCACGCGAGCAAGCGCGCTCCAATGAGAAACGTACAATTTCGCGAAATTGTTCAAAAAAGGACCATGTCCAAGGCATCAATCGGATTAAATTAAAAATTCAATTATTCGCTGCTCGTCCGTTTTTAAAGCCGAGAGCATTAGCAAATCAGAAGATACGACTATGATGGCATTTCCGGAGCCATTGGCTCCACTCGGGAATCCGAGCATTTGCACGTTTCGTCAGGCTCATCGAGATCACAGACTGTCATCCTCTCTTTTGTTTTTGCTCATTTTTGCTCCGAGTCATAATAAGGCGAAATGTGTGTGACTAACCTAATTTGTCGTGGCTTCCGTTTTCTTTAACGTCATTGTAATAAGGATAAACATGGTGGGAGAGACGGGAAAGTTTTCATTCTGGGCTCGCGGAGCCGGTGGGAGCTGGTGTCTGCATTTTGGCGTAGCGGTGATTGCGGACTATTCTTCCCGGCGCAAAACGTGCTGCGCCTTTAAAACGGGATACGGTAGTTGCGCAATAATAAATTTCGTTTTTTACTCATTTTCATCGGTTTTTCAACCAATTTTCACACTTTTTACACGAAAAATACACTTTTTGTTTTTTTTTTGACGTAACAAATGCAAAAATCCGTTGAAAACCCGATAAAAATGAGGTGAATCGGTGGAAAAAGACGAAATTAATTGTAACTCAACTACCGTACCCCGCTTTAAAGGCGCAGCACGTTTTGCGCCGCGCAAATGCGATTTTGAACGCGGAATGAACTTTCTGCAAGTGCGCTCTACCGAAAAAGCTCCCGGAATCCTAAAAATCCAAAGTCCATCTTTTTTGCAAAAACGCTCTATATCCATTCCATCTCTTCTTCCTCTTCCTCTCAAAAAAGACGGAGATAAGTACTTCACGCATCTGAATTCAGAATCATCTCTTCTGATTCCCGTGAGACTCATTCACACGTTTCATTTGCATTCTCGGCGAATTCAGAAGAGCACGTCTTCTCTGTTTGTGCCACCGTAGGGGCGCTAATTGTGTGTCGCGTTGGTTTCTCTTAATTGGCATGATGCCAGCGACCCCCTGAAAACAAGGGCTCCGTCAGAAGGGTCTTCTGAATCCCAGGCCCAGTGCAATAGAGCGCACTTACACCAGATAAGCTAAACTACACGTGCTGTTCGATCGCCTTCTACAGTAGTCTGTTCCCCACCGAGGCACAAGTTTGTCTGCTGCCAGAGTGACTGTGTTTGCTCAGCCATTTCTAATTCTCTCGTTACATAAATCGTTCGACACTCTGTTTCAACAAAACTCGGCCCGCCAGTTGTCAGTTGCAGTATTTCTTTTTTCCATCTCTTCTCGCCTTCCGATTCATCAAGAACCGTTCGGTTTGTGTGTGTGATCTTGACACTTGACACATTCCGTTTTGACAAAAAGTGTTCGAGTTCTTACTGTGCTTTGGAGGGTTACTGTAGGTAAAGCGAAACTTGGTCTTAGCAATTGCGCTCTATTGCCTCTCAAAAAAGGAGTTATCGATAGAGCGCGCTTGCGAACAGGGATTCGTGCAGAATTTGAATTCCTTCCATTATTGTTGCTCAAAATTTCAAATTCCCGCGCACGATATCTCGCAGCGAAAACTACAGTAAGACGTGCATTTTTCAGTGTTTTTTTGCCGGGTAAATTGTTGTCAGAAAATGCGAAAAATGCAAATCTTACTGTAGTTTTCGCTGCGAGATATCTTGCGCGCTAATTTGAAATTTTGAATGCGAACTTCAATTTTGAGATGGTGCCAATTCAAATTTTTTTCATAGATCCCTGTTAGCAAGCGCGCTCCATTGATAACCCCCTTTGCGCGTGAGCTTTGATGCATTTGCACAGATTTTTGAACTTTTCGGTCATACATACATATTTGCTCTCATCCAACCAGAATCACTACATGCTAGTCTACAGTAACCCATTTAAAGGCGCATGACGTCTAGACTAGAGTACACCCCCATTTTTCAGCTGCGAATTCTAAATAGAACCGCCATTCCAAATTCAATTTCCAGTTCCTCGTGCATGTCTGGAAGTGGGAAGAAGAGTCTTCCGGGTAACAACTCGGAAAACAAATACGCTCTATTGAACTTTTCTATATAAGGCTAGAGAAAGTCCTTATGTCGAAAAGAGCAAATACGCTCTATTGAACAGCTTTTTTGAATTTTTCGAAAATGTGATGTTTGGAATGAACTTTTTTCCTTTTTTTTTGTCTAGAAAGTTTCAAAACTGGTCAAATTTTATTTCAAGTGCAATATAAGAATGCAAACTCGCTCTATTGAACCTTTTCCAAAAATCGCATTTTGTGTCATCAATGGAGCGCGAATGTTCTTGACAGTGCTGTCTAGTCGACTCGTTTTCTGGAGAAAACTTGCAAAAAGGGAGAGATTTCCTCTAAACAAGCCGCCCGTCTGGAGCACTTTCCCGGCTAAAAACTTCTCGGAATCCAATCGAGACTCGCTAATTTTATCGCACTAAAGCTTGATGACCTCTTGGAAAATAGGGGAATTTCAATTTTTTTTTTGGAAAAAGATGATTCTTATCGATAACTTGTTCGTTCCAGTGACAAGTTTCCATTGATAAAAGAAAGAAAAAAAAATTTCTGCTCAATTTTCACATTCTCACGTATAGGCTCCAGAGCAGTTTTGATATCCTTCTTATTTATTTTCGTTGCAAGACCCATTTCCAATTTTTCGTTATGCGTTTTTATTTTACTGCAAAAATGGGTCTCAGAGCGAAAATTCAAAAAGTTCAAAATGTTTCGTATTTTCGTGCTGAGACCCATTTTCGAATTTTTTGTTATTTGTCTTTATTTTACTGTAGAAAAGTTGTCTATGGGTCTCGGAGCGAAAATTCGAAAAAATATGAAATTTTTCGTATTTTCGTGCCGAGACCCATTTTCCAATTTTTCACATTTTCTAGCAATCCAAATGGGTCCCACAACGAAAAATTCAATTTTTGAGTTTGAAAATTCTTTTTTTGAGAAAAAATCAGAAAAATCAGAAAAAATGTAAATGGGTCTCGGAGCGGAAATTCAAAAGTTTGAAATTTTTCGTATTTTTGTATTTTCGTGCCGAGACCCATTTTCAAATTTTTTACATTTTTTAGCAATCCAAATGGGTCTCACAGTAAAAAAGTCAATTTTTGACATTAGCAGTTCTTTTTTGAGAAAATCAGGCTAAATTCAACGAAAAAGAAAAAAAACAGCTGTTCTACAGTAACCCAAAGGCGCATGCCGAAAATAGCCCACTGGGTCTTGCAACGAAAATGACTAATTTTCAGTTTTTCGCTCAAAAATCCCTCAAAAAAGGTCCCATCCCTTCGGAACTTCCTTCTTCTTTATTGAACTGTAAAAAAGTTGAAAATGGGTCTCAGAGCGAAAATTCAGAAATTTCAAATTTTTCGTATTTTCGTAAGACCCATTTTCAATTTTTTAAAATTTTACCGCAACAGAAATGGGTAGCGCAGAGAAAAAGCCAACTTTTGAACCCAGAAGTTCTTTTTCGAGAAAAACAGGCTAAAACCAACGAAAAATAGAAAAACCGCTGTTCTACAGTAACCCAAAGGCGCATACCAAAAATGACCTACCGGGTCTCGCAACGAAAATTTCAAATTTGTGAATCCCCGTTCAAAAACTCAAAACCCCCTCGAAAAAAGTATTCCCATCCCTTCAAAACTTCCTCCTCCTCGGCTCAAGTTCATGTTGTGCTCCTCGTACCTTGAGCTCCGAAGCTCCGCCTCTTTTCCGAGTTTTTCCGTCAAAAACTAGGGAAGAAATCCGTGCAGCTTCCGCGCGTTTTTAATTGCCTCTGCATACATAATATACATTCAACATCTTCTTCTCCCGCCTCTTCTTCTTCTGAATCCTTCTGGAACTTTGGTCATTTCCAGAAGGTGTCACCCTTCAATTACATGTTTCACACCCACTCAAAGTGCTCTCCAAGACATCCGATCTTCGAGTCTTTTCATCATATAATCCTGTTACTTCTCATTTTTGTGCAACTGGATTAAATGGGCAAAAAGAGGCATTTCTCATTTTGACTGATTACATACTTATCAATCTTTCGGCTCTTTTTCAGAGGCCTTTTTCCATTTCCGTGCCTCATTACTCACTTCTTTTCCGCATTTTCCTTTTATTTTTGCCTTGGTTTTTGTTAATTTCCGGATGAGTCAGTATAAAAGGCGACGGGTTTTGGGCAAGATTAGCTTGAGAAAAGCATATTTTTAGTCTAGGTTTTTCGGATTCTGAAGCTTCTGAAGCTTGTCACAACATGTTCGCTTCGAGACCCATATCGCATTGAATCAAAAATACGAAATTATACCGAATGGGTCTTGCCACGAAAAGCTAAAATAGCAAAGAATGCACCATTAACCTTTTCGTGACGAGACCCAAAACAAGCTTCCAGCAAATTTTGCGAAAAGGGTCTCGCCACGAAAAGTTTGCAGTTTCAGCGCTTTTGAACTTTCCGTGTCGAGACCCAAATAAAGGCGCACATTGAAATATCAGTTTTTCGCTTCGGGACCCACCAGAATAGCTAATATTGCAAAATATTTTGAAATGGGTCTTGCCACGAAAAGTTTGTAGCTTTTCAACTTTTCGTTTCGAGACCCATCGAGCCATAAACCAAGTAATTTTCTCGGAAAAGATTAAGATTGAATTGAGTTTTTTCCTGCTAATCCCCTTCAGCATCTGCTATCCATTAGACCATTAGAACAACATATGCCACGTCATGAAATAATTCTAAATGTTCTTGCAGCGGCCCCGTGAACATGACGATGTCGGTGGTGGTGAGCATCCCGTTCGCCGGCCTCTTCATCGTTCTTTCCGTTGTCGGCATCATCGGAAACGTTGTCGTGATCTATGCGATTGCGGGAGATCGGAATATGCGGAAATCGGTGATGAACATTCTGCTGCTCAACTTGGTGGGTTCAATTTTTCTGCGATTTTTTTCACCATTTCAAAAAATGTTTCAGTAATTTTGACAAACTACAAAGTTGTTTTTGACACATTTATCTAACACAAAAAATTTATGTAAAAAATTAGAAAATTCAGATCAACGAGATTTCTTCCTGTAAAGTTTCAGCTCCAAACAAAGAGTTGTTCATTTTCACCGATTTTTTTCTTCATTTCAAAAAATTTTTCAGTAATTTTCTTCAACTACAAACTTGATGTTGACACATTTATCTAGTTGGAAAAATTTTTTTGAAAACGAGGAAAAATCTCCTTAAAGGTTTCCATTAGCTCAAAAGTTAGGGTAACTGTTCAACTGGTGGCTTAGAACTTTCTAGAACTTTCTAGGCCACCGGGCTAGAAATCCTCTTCCAGCTGTCATTTCGCTGCATTTTCCACGTAGGAAAACATCAAATTTCAATTTCTCATCAAGCCTAAACAACTTTGTCCATTCTCAGGCCGTCGCCGATCTGGCCAACCTGATCTTCACGATTCCCGAATGGATATCTCCAGTCTTTTTCGAAAGTTCCGACTGGTAAGTGCCCCTGGTTTAACCTATCAAAACCCCATTTTCCAACAGGTTATTGCCGTCGTTGATGTGTCCCGTGTGCCGATATCTCGAATGCGTTTTCTTGTTCGCCTCCATCTCGACACAGATGATTGTGTGTATTGAGAGGTGAGTGGGACGTTTAGAGGGTGTTCTTGAATTGGGTCAAAGTTCAAAATGAAAACGCGCTCTACCGAACTCTAATTCAATTGGGAGCTTCCGGAAGCTTCCAATCAATTTGAACTCGCGCCAAGTACTAAATCATTCTCAACAGAGCACTTTTACTGACCAGTCTGTGTTTACACGTTGAGCCAACTTCCTCAAGAGCTTAGTGCTCTTGACCTGTCCAGACTGCTCCATGAACACTTCCAGATACATCGCCATCGTCCTTCCAATGCAGGCCCGTCACCTGTGCTCTCGTCAGAATGCTCTTATCACCATACTCGTCGCCTGGATCTTTGTCGCTTGTTTCGCATCGCCCTATGCTGTTTGGCATTCTGTCAAGACTAGTGAGTACAAAATTTACAATATCTTGAAAACTACAAGAGATTGGAAAAAGTGATCAACTGAAAAGTTGTAGCACACATTGTGATCTACAACTTTGCAATTGATTACTTTTCAAAATCTCTTGTAGTTTTTGAGATATGACAGTCACAATGTTTGACATCTTCAGCCACCTGTTCAAACACTGCTGGAAAGACAATCTGGTGGCAGAGGTACAAGCTCAGTGAATTCTTGGCCTTTTACTTCATCCCGTGTCTGATCATCATCGGAGTGTACACAAAAGTCGCCAGGGTGCTGTGGTCCAAGGATCCAACGTTGGTTAATGAAAGTGAGAACTTTTTCTTTCTTGGTGAAGCCTTTAGGAACTCAAGGGTTCAACTGATCAGTTCTCTATCAATAACTGATAAAAAGTGCCAAGTCATAGTATCAATCGATAGCTCATCATCTTATCTCCACTTTATCAGTTGATCGTTTCTTCCCATCTCCTACAGTAACCTAGATATCCTTTGATTGGAAGCGCCCGTTTTCAACTTTTTGTTATAAAAATGTAAAATTGTCAACTGGTTAGTTCTCAATCAGTTATCGATAAAAATAGGCAAATTACGGTACCAATCGATAGGAAATTGTCTCTTCTATCTTTTATCAGTTGATAACTTCTTGCTATCTTTTTCCGTAATCCAGATATCAGTTGATAATCATTCTAGAGGAAAAAATACAAAAACCAATCCAATTTCCAGCACGTTCCTGCCTCGAAAAGACGTCTTCCCGTAGTTCTGATGCCCTCAGAACTCGTCGAAACGTCGTCAAAATGCTGATTGCCTGTGTCGCCGTCTACTTTGTCTGCTACTCTCCAATCCAGTTCATCTTCCTCTCAAAGTAAGAACCCTTCCACTTTCCCAGAATCCCCACCCCCTTCAGAGCCGTCCTAAACGTCACAATCCATCCTCCCTACGAGTTCATCCTTCTAATGAACGCCTTGGCAATGACGTGCTCCGCGAGCAACCCCCTTCTCTACACCCTTTTCTCCACAAAATTCCGCAGAAGGTAAGTCCCTTCCCCTTTTGTTGTCCAAGTTTCTCTCCTGATTTCGATGCTCGACCCCTCCATTTCTAGGTTGCGTGATGTCCTGTACTGCTCGTCAGACGTCGAGAAAGACTCGAAAAAGGCGTACACTTCGATCAATAACACGTCGATCACTGCCGCTCCACGGGCTAGTTTCAATTGAACATTTTATTCGAGAAAATCTGATTTCAAATGCGTTGGTAGTCTAGGAATCCGTTGGGTCTCGAAGCGAAAAGAAATACGCATTCCGTGCTGCGCCTTTAAAAAATCTACAGTAACTTTTTCAAAGGCGCAGCACGAAATCCGCATTTTTAATCGCTTTGAGACCCAACTAAACGGATTTCTAGGCCAGCTTCAGATTTTCCGAATAATACCACTTGCATGCAATCCCCCAACCATTCCGAACAATCTCTCTCTCTTGAAAAAGTCTCTCTCAGATCTCCCCGATTCGTGTGTTTGCAAAGTCTGTAAATATATGTATTTGTATGTCGAGAATAAAGTATTTGGCATGTGAAAAAGCATCCCGGAATGTGGCGATTTGCTGATTCTGAACCAAGTTTCTTTCAGAAATCATTAAAAATTCGGAAGCACGTCTGGTTTGAAATGTTCGACAAGGAGACGCCGACGCATTCCATTTGAGCCTCTGTGATATTATTTATGAGCACAATAAACAGTTTTTGTGTTGACTATGCAAGCGCGCTCTACTGAAACGGGATTCTCATTTTTTTCACCTTTTCAAAAATAGTTTCAGTTAATTTGATCAACCTCAACAACACTTTTTGTGACTTTTGAGAAACAATTATGCCCCTTGGGTTACTGTAGCCCGCAATTCGACGTGGCGGTGAGTGCACAGAATGCACCGAATTTAACGCGCAAGCCGAAGTTTCCATTCTTCATCGATTTTTTTCACCTTTTCAAAAAATGTTTCAGTAATTTTGTTCAACTACAAAACTATTTTTGACATTTTTTTCTAATCAAAAAAATTTATTTTGAAATTAAAAAAATTCATTTCGATGAGATTTCTTACTGTAAAGTTGCAGCTCCAATTGACGAGTTGTTCATTTTTCAACGATTTTTTTCTCCTTTTCAAAAAATTTTTCAGTAATTTTGACCAATTACAAAATTATTTTTAAAACCTTCATCTAACTAAAAAAATTTATTTGAAAACTGGAAAAAATCATCTTGAAGTTGTACATGAGCTCAAAAAATGGTGACCTCGAGTTTTCTAGGTCAGAAATCCACTTACAGCGCGACACTTCACTGAAGCGCATTTGCATTTGCCCCGTGGCACATTATCAAATTTCAACTTTTCCTCCCTGCTGAACAAACATATCAGTTTCAATCCTACCTGTCAAAACTTTTGCTCATCATCATCAAGATGGCACATTCATTTCCCCGACGGAAATACACAAAAACAGAAACCAAGACACACAAAAAAAGGGGGTCAACTATCTGAAAAAGGAGCTGAGAGAAGACAAAACACGATGGATTTCCTTCTGAGAAGACAAAAAGTTCCGGGAAGATCAGTGAGCGAATGTCTGATTTTGAGCAGGAATTCTGGGAAGTAGGAATTCGAAAAGGACAAGTTTTTGGGACTTTTTGAATTTTAAAATGAGATTTGGAGGCTGAATCTGGTGTCGTTAAGTGAAAAAAAAATCTAAAAAATCTGAAAATTTGGTGGAAAAAATTTTTTTAGGTTGTGGGAAAAATCAACGTTTTTCAAATTTTCAGAAAAAAAGTTTTTTTTAATTAATTTTTTTTCTGAATTTTCTTCCTAGTTGTTTGAAATTTTTGTTGTAAAAATTCCGAAAAAAAATATGAAAAAATCTGAAAATTTGGAAAAAAAATTTTTTTTGAAAACAAAAACACTTTTTCAAATTTTCAAAAAGAAAATTTTTTCTAATTTTTTACTGTTTCCAATATTTTTTTTGGGATCTCAATTTTGTTGCAGAGAA
This sequence comes from Caenorhabditis becei, assembly GCA_900536315.3. Lineage (NCBI taxonomy): Eukaryota > Metazoa > Nematoda > Chromadorea > Rhabditida > Rhabditidae > Caenorhabditis > Caenorhabditis becei. Next base: position 118,701 of record LR539812.1, on the reverse strand, counting down.
ATCCAAAAAAAAATCTAAAAAATCTGAAAATTTGAAAAAAAAATTTTTTTTTGAAAAATATTCCAAACTTTCAAAGAAAAATTATAAAATTTTTCGAAAACTTTCCCGAATTTTTTCCATATGTTTAGAATTTTAGTTGTATTCCAAACGTTCCTAGAAAAATCTAGAAAATCTGAAAAAATCTAGAAAATCTTAAAATTTCAAAAAAAAAATTTCGAAATTTTTCTCTTTGGCCCCAAATCCTTCTAATTCAAAAAACTTCAAAACTCAAATGATCAAATTCCCAGAAGTTCTCTCCCCAGAGACTTCTGAATCCAAACTTCAGAAGTACATACACATCTCCAGAAGTCACGTCACCGCCTAGTACATGTAATGGAATCGAATTAGTGCCCCGGAAAGGAAGCATGTTTCCGGGGAGGGCATCTGCATCATATGTCAGTCCTTGATTAATTTTGCCATCAGAAGCTTTCCCCTCACCAGATTCGCCTTGCTTATAATAATAATAATAATAATAATAACTATAATAACAGAGACATCCCCTCCGTGTCTGCGTCTCGCCACTTCACATACTACTTCTCTTCACCCGTCCCACATTTCGAACGACCGATTATACTGGCTGCTGCTGTCGGATCGACGGAAGCGACACACCAGTTCTCTTCGCTTTTGCTACTTTTCTTTTACCTATTCTTCGGAAATTTTGACAAATTTTCAGAGAAAATGAAAAATGTACTATTGCCGTCCTGGGTCTCGCCACGAAAATGTTTTACGGCTGAAATACGGCTTCTAGACGAAGTTTTGGCACTTTTTTTGATGAAAAAGGGTAAGAAAACGTGAATTCAGCAGTTTTCACCTATTTTTCACCGATTTTTCGAGAAAATTAGGTGTTTTTGGAGAAAAAACGTCAAAATTCCCAAAAATGCACGCTTTTGTACTGAAAATCGGTGGAAACTGCTGGAAATTGGTTGGAAATGATGGAATACACGCCTTTTTACCCATTTTCATCAGTAAAAGTGTCAAAAACTTTTCCAAAACCATTTTCGTGGCGAGACCCGGGCGGCAATAATAGAAAAATGAAAAAAGTTCCCATTTTCGCTTGACAATGATGCAAAGCCACCAAAAAATCCCTAAAAATTCAGTAAATTCCACGAAAAACCCGATCCTCCTCTCGAACTACAAAACTCTCCCTAAACTTTTTCTCCCAATTTCTGCCCATTTTTCCCGCATTCCAAAGCTCCCGAAAAGCAACAAAAAAGAGGAACCTTTCAACGCTTCCTTCGCCCCTTCCGTTTCCTTTTTATTCCACTCTTTTGGTTGTGTGTATTCAAAAGAACTTGGCCGAGACGAAGAACAATGAGCCTTCGGGCGGCGGCGGCGGCGAGTTGCTCAATGTGTCCAACTTTTAGGAAGAGAGAGTTGTTTCAAAAACCCTTATTGATTTCTTTTCATACTTTAGAGCTTCGTTAAAATTTGAAAATTTAAAAATTCATGAGGTTTCGTGTGAGTTGAGCAGACATCGAGAAGAGAGAGTTTGAAGTGAAATGTTGGGATAATTGGGGGGTTTTTTTTTGAATTCTTCGAATGTTTTCCATGATGAATAATACTGTAATACCAAAGTTTTCTTGCAATTTCAAATTTCCCGCTTACACAGCGAGTCACCTGATGGGTCTCGCCACGAAAATGGTTTCTAGCTGGAATACGGCTTCTGCGCATGGTTTTGCCATTTTTTCTGATGTAAATTTGATAATTTCTAGTCAAATTCTCATCAGTTTTCACCAATTGAGAGTGCGAAAACATGCATTTTTTGGGTACTTTGACGATTTTTCTCGAAAATACCTTTTATCGGTGAAAACTGCTGAAATTTGACTGGGAATTATTGATTTCTTGTTATTTTACCCGTTTTCATCAGAAAAAGTGCCAAAACCTTGTTCAGAAGCTGTATTTCAGCCAAAAATAATTTTCGTGGCGAGACCCATCAGGAAGAGATTTCAATTTTTGTTTGAAAAACTGAAAAATGCATAAATGACCTAGAAAACCGGCGGCCAAAAGTCAAAATTTCAAAAAACTCGAAATTCGCGCCTATCGTCGGTGTAGCGCATTTGCTAAAAGTTTGAATCCTTTTCCGAAAAGCTTGCGACAAATTGAGTTTCCGAGTTTTCGAGCTGCGGAAAAGAAACTTTGCCCTTGGTCCCCCACTAATCTCTTCTTCTCTTTCTCTCTTCAGAATGTTTAAATTCACAACTCATTTGCCACACTTTGATGAATTCCGGGTTGCCGTCTGTTGTGCAATGAGGAGCCCCCGTTCGAAATGCTCTCAGAGCAGCTGTTGTGCTCCGCGAGCATCCTCGCAATTAGTGTCTTGTGCACTTTCCTAATCTTTGGCATCGCTTCCCGCTCCAGATGAGCCCCCCGTGGGTTGAGCCGCCCGGATTTTGGCGCGATTTTCGATGAGACGGCCGGGGCGGAAAACAA
>LR539812.1:100920-116194 GCA_900536315.3 Caenorhabditis becei | reverse complement strand
AAACAAGTCACTCTTCAATTGGCAAACAGGAAATTTGAGGCGATTTTATCGGCACATCTCATAGTCACTTTGCTTTGGCGGAAAAGATATATCCTGGTGTGTTTATTTTTTTTTCACGTGATGATGATTTCCGGTGGGTCTTACCACGAAAAGCATGTTTTGAACTCTGGTTTTTAAAAGAATGACCTAAACTTCACCATTTCTCAGTATTTAGAACTTCTAATCAATGTTTTTCACAAAAACTCTAATGCACCATATCCCCCGCACAATTGCGGACTACTGTACCCACTTGAACGCAAAAGTGTGAATTTATTTATTTTCGAGCAAACAAATGATGTGCAAAAGACCGAACTAGACTGCTCTTTTCGAACACTTCACTTTTATAAAAATCGTTCGGAATCGGTAGGGAAAAACCTGAATTTTCCAGGCCATGAGTTCAAAAAACCGCACTTTTCCACAAAAAATACAATTTTCTGCTTTTTTTCGACGTAAAAAGTGCGAAAATCGGTTGAAAACCCGATGAAAAACCGAAGAAAATGAGGAAAATGAGTGAAAAAGACGAAATTAATTTATGCGCAACTACCGTACCCCACTTTAAAGGCGCAGCACAATTTGCGCCGCACAAAAAAGTTTGCACTTGCAGCCTAAAATTTCCTCGGCCACGAGCCTTCAAGCTTTTTTCCAAGACAGTAGCCCCGCGCACTTTGTCACAAAAGAAGCGGAGGGGATAAGCGAGACGGGAAGCGTTGTCTGCGTCTCTTCTCCCTTTCTGGTTATCGATCGGCTCTCGCGTGAGCCCCGTGTGCGTGTGCCCCGGGCAGCCACTGGAAAAACACGGCCCGTCGTCGTGTTTTGTCGTCGTTCACCTCTGCCAATCAGCTGATGTCTCATCGCTTGTTTTTCGCGAAAACGAGAAAAGAAAAACGAGAAAAAAAGCGAACGCAGAGACTTTTCATTCCGAGAACCTCTCGTCTCTCTCTCACTTCCTCTTCTTCTTTTCATTCCTTCATCCGTTATTAGCCGCTTTTGAATGTAAAAAAGGCACCGATTGAGTCACGCAAAAATCTCTTTTTCTCTCTTGGAATAAATACATAGATGTATCAGAAACCAACGCGAAACTCGACTCTTTTCCGGCTCCGTTTCGTGGCTTTTTGCTCTCCGACGTTTCGTATAATTCCCTTCGTTTTTATTCTTTCATCATTTTTAAATAGGGCAAATTTTGCTCTCTCAAACATCACTTTTACCCTCAAATTTCGCATTTTCGCTGCGAGACCCATTGATAATAGATCTCATGCGCATTTAACATATTGTAAATGAAAACAACTATTTCCCTCAGAAAAAGCTGAAAAAAACAAGCTTAAAACGAGGTTTTCTTCATTTTTTCCTATTTTCGCTGCGAGACCTATTGACAGTTTTGCGTGCTGCGCCTTTAAATTACTGTAGCAAAACATTCAAAAATAAACGAAGAAAATCGTCACAAATAAGTGAAGTACGCCCCAATTCTAATTCACCAAATCCATTGACCTTTTTCCCGCCAAAAATGCTCTTTCAATCGCAAAGTGCTCCCCTCGCGATTAGATTATCCTCGGAGAAGTGCACTCTCGGAAGTGTACTTGAAGGATCACTTTCCAAAGCGGAAAACTCGTCAACTGTACAGTTCGTGCGGCGTCGAAAACATGTCCGCCGCACTTTTTCTTCCAATCGAACGTTTCCTTTTGTCAGTTGTCACGGACGGCGCAAACATGTTCCGAGTCGAGTCGTTTCCTTTTTTGGTCTCTTTTTTAGTAAAAAAAGACAATTTCTGGAATAAAAACTATAAAAATTCAAACAATTTTCCCCTACAGTAATTTAAAGGCGCATGCCATGAACAAGTCGGCGGGTCTCGCAACGAAGTTCAGAAAAATCGATGTAAAGCACGATTTTCTACACTTTTTCTTGAAAAAAAGGGAGAAAAAATCCGTAAAATTCAAAAAATCGCTCATAAATAAAAAATTATTGTCCCCGCTTTCGTGAGTGACAGCCGATGACACATTTTGAAAAATTCATTCAAAAATTCTCTTCCTCCAATATTTTGTTTGATTTCGTGTGGAATCGGAAGAGACGTCTTCTTCTCCTGGAAACCCTCCTCGTTAATATTCAATCCGCTATTCATCCACCGCAAATTCTTCGTCGCATTGTTCCGATTCAATTTGCGTCGTCGTCGTCGGCGCAGTGTTATTGTTATATATATATGCGTCTGTTTCTCTCGTTCTGCACGCCTATCTGTCTATCTGCTGATTGACCTGCATTGCCAAATCAAGTGCGAACGCTGTGAACGCTTCACTGAACAGAATGTGGCAAGCTTTCTGGAGGGGGAAACCTTTTATGTATACGAACGAAACTATCCGGAATTCTATCCGGAATATTCTGGACAAAAGCTGTTCTTTTTTCTTTTCGCTTTGAGACCCGTTTCGTAAAAACTTGATATTCTCAGGTGGAAATGCGCTCTACTGTACAAGCCCATTTGAATTTCAGGGCTTCAAAAGTTTGAAATTTAACTCAAAAGTTCATCTCGCGTTCAAAATCGCATTTGCGCGGGGACGAACGAAAAATTTCGGCGAAAACCGTGCTGGGCCTTTAAAGTGGGGTACGGTAGTTAATTTTGCCTTTTTACACTAATTTTCCTCTTTTTTATCGATTTTTCAGCAGATTTTCGCACTTTTTACACGAAAAATACACTTTTTGTTGTTTTTTGACGTAAAAAGTGCAAAAATCTGTGGAAAAATCGATGGAAACGACGAAATTAATCAATGCGCAACTACCGTCCCCCACTTTAAAGGCGCAGCACGTTTTGCGCCGGAAAATGCGATTTTGAACGCGAGATGAACTTTTGAGTTGCAACGATAATAGCGATATTTTCTTTCCCCGTGCAGTAGAGCGCATTTCCAAACAAAAACTTGAACTTTTCCCTCAGTTCAAGCTATGTACAACAGAGCACATTTGCACCCATCCCTTCAAATTTCTGATCTTTGTTCCTCTCCAAACTCCTCTCCTCTAATCACCCCGTTCCCACCTCGTTATCAGCGTGATAATACCCCTATTTAGTCACTAGTTCCCCCTTTTCTTATCAGTACAATGTGACACATGGGCAGGAGGGGGCGTGGCCTACGTCACTCGCTTCCGGCTCAATCACTGCCATTAGTATCGCATGAGTTAGAGCTCTCCGGGGAGAGCCGGCTAGCTTCTCTGGGCTCTCTTTGTGATACACTTCTCGAGCTCTTCTGGAGCTCTTCTGGGAGATTCTAACGTCTTCTGAATCCTGAATCCTGTGACGTCTCCATTCATCCCATTCACCTGGCCACTTCTCTGTGATCCTCAAGTGTTTGGCCGGATCTTTCGACAAAGAACACACATCTTCAGAAGATTCTCGACGTCCAGTAGTTGTGTGTGTGTCGAAACCAAATTATTCCCCTTTTCCCGGCCCAACCCGTTTTTTCTCTCTCGCCGCCTGAAGCAGCGCCATTTCACATCCCGCCCTCGGCCGCCAATCCAATCCATTTCGCTTTTTCGAGGTCAAGCGTTGCTTTGCCAGTTTCAGAAGACGTCTTCTGAAGAAGAGAAGATTCTGAAGAAAAAGGAGAAAAAGAAGATTTTCTCTCTCTCAAAAAGAGACAGAGAACGCGACGAAAAGAATGAATATTTTGCGGCGGCGGCGGCAAATGATTCACGGAAATTCGTCAACATGTTATTTTTTTTTCGAGTTTGCTGCTTTTCGCTTCTCCATACAGCTTCTTCCTCGTCGTCTCGGCTTTCAGATGATGTGCCACGTCATCAGAAGAGTCTTGAATTTCGCGCACCTGAACATGAGTCACTTGACGCCCTTTTGCTTCTCGGAAATTGGTGGTTTAGCGAGGCTCTTTGGCCGTTTCTCACGCAAATGGACTTCTGAGTTTTGAATTCTCACCTAAGCTCCTTTGGTTACTGTAGTCTGAGGTGACTGCACAGAGTGCGCCGAATTTGACGCGCAAGTCAAAAATTTCATTTTTCACCGATTTTTTTCACCATTTCAAAAAATAATTTGGCAATTTTGATCAACTACAAAATTGCTTTTGACACTTTTATCTAGTCAGAAAAATTTATTTCAAAATGAAAAAAATTCATTCCAATCCAATTTCTTACTGCAAAGTCGCAGCTCCAAATGAAAATTTGTTCATTTTTCATCGATTTTTTTTCGCTGTTTCAAAAAATTTTTCGGCAATTTTGTTCAACTACAAAAATGTACCTGACATTTTTTTCTAATCCAAAAAAATTTATTTTGAAATTCAAAAAATTCGTTTCAATTAGATTTCTTACTGTAAAAAAGTTGCAGCTCCAATGAAAAGTTGTACATTTTTCATCGATTTTTTTCGCCATTTCAAAAAATTTTTCAGAAATTTCGTACAACTACAAAATTGATTTTGACAACTTTATCTATAACAAAAAATTTATTTCAAAATTTGAAAAATTTTGCTTCGATGAGATTTCTTACTGTAAAGTTGCAGCTCCAAACGAAGAGTTGTTCATTTTTCATCGATTTTTTTCACCATTTCAAAAAATTTTTCAGGAGTTTTGACCAACTACAAAGTTGATTTTGACATCTTTATCTATCACAAAAGATTTATTTCAAAATTATGAAAAATCTCCTTAGGCGTTTCTAAAAGCTGAAACTTTGGTTAGGGCCCCTTTTAATTCTGAATACCTCTTCCTGGTATTCTGATCTCTGATGATGGGTACGAAAGTTCTTATTATGATGAAAAGCGCATTTCCAAACAACCCCCTTCTCAAACATCGAAAATCTCTTCTTCTCGTCAGAATTCGCCATGTTCAACAACATTTTTCAGCTGAGCAACCCGAAAACGTTTTCTGGGTTGTTACTGGTGTTTAGTTCCCCTTTTTTCCAAACTCCAAGTTAAAAATAGAGAAAAATAGCGACTAAACCGCTCGTCACACAAGTGTTCTTGTCTCCTCCTCGCGATCGTTACTTGTGATTTCAAGTGGCATTTTTACCATTTTTCTCAATTTTCTAAAGGTTTTTGGAGGTGGAATTTATTGATTTTTGATGTTTTCAATGTCAAAAATTGAATTTTTGTAGAAAAATTTTTTTTTTCAAAAATATTGCAGAATTTTTCAGTTTAAATAATCTAAAAGATTGGAAACTAAAAATTTTTTCGAAAAATGAAAAATAAACAAAAGAAAATCGCAAAAAATTTCAAAAAAATTTTTTTCACTTTTTCAAAATTTTTTCAAGTTATTTGAAAAAATCTTTTAAAAAATGGGCGCAAAAATAATTTTTTTAAATTAAAAATTTCAAAAAATAATTTTTTTTCATTTTTTCAAAATGTTTTCCAGAATTTTCGTTCAAATTATTTCAGGAAATCCAAAAGATTGTAAGCTAAAAAGTTATTCGAAAAATTAAAATTTTCAAAAAATCTAAAAAAAAATTTTTTTTTTCAAATTTTCAAAATTTTTCCAAGCTGTCCAAACTTTACCATGCTTTTCTTACTCACAATTTCAAAAATCCTTGAAAAATCCAAAATTTTTTACTTTTCCTTTTTCCAATTTTCCCCCTTCAAATTCTGAAATTTCTCCAGACTCCGAATTCAGAATCCCCTTAACCTAAAGCTCCCCTTCTGAATCATCCAGTTCAGAACCTATTCTGTCCCCCCTCTCTCACCAGGAACTTCTTCTCTCCCACGTGCTTCTTCCGCCTCTTTCTCTGTCCGACAAATCCGTCGCTAAGCAATATTTACTCTGTCTCACCGGTGCGTTTCCCCACCCACCCACTCTGCCACGTCACCCGACGTCTTCTTCGCTCGCCTCATTTCCATTTTCCCTCATGAATTTGCGCCTCTTGTTTTTTTGCCCATAATCTTCTCCTTCTCCGTCGTGTAAGGTCAACAATAACAACAGTCGCGGAATGCACTCCGATTCTCACACCATTTCCTTATAATTGGAGACCTTTCGTCCGATTCACACCGATTTACTCACTACGTTCCAATCGATTTTATGGCTTCTAGGGGAACTTCTGAACATCAGAATTTTCCACATTTTCCCATTTTTCATCGATTTTTTTCACTATTTCAAAAAATTTTTCAGTAATTTTGTTCAATTACAAAAATGTTTTGAACATTATTATCTAACAGAAAAAATTTTTTTTAATAAAAAAAATTCATTTCGATGAGATTTCTCATTGTAAAGTTGCAGCTCCAAAAAAAAGTTAATAATTTTTCATCGATTTTTTTCGCCGTTTCAAAATTTTTTTCAGAAATTTTGTTCAACTACAAAAATGTTTTTGACATTTTCATCTAACACTAAAAATTTATTTCGAAGTTTAAAAAATCATTTAGACAAGATTTCTCACTGTAAAAAAAATGTACATTTTTCATCGATTTTTTTCTCCTTTTCAAAAATATTTTTAGGAATTTTGTTCAACTACAAACTTGTTTTTGACACTTTTATCTAGCCAGAAAAATTTATTTCAAAGTAAAAAATAATTTCCTTGAGGCTCTTCTATGAACTCAAACATTGTGTCTTTCTGTTAGAAGAGAATTTCACTTCTGAATTCCTCTTCTAGTTTTCTTCTCATTTTCCGTTGTTTTTCCTCAAATTTTGAATTTTCTGAATCTTCTAAACCTCCTCTCAACTCTCTATTTCTTCCAGGGTGGCTGCGGGGTACGATCCGAAGACGATTCGAGAGAAAGTTCGTAGCCAACCACACCGGCCCATCAGAACACGATGAGCGCCAAACAGAGTATTGATTCGCAGGCCGATTCGGTAAGACTTTTCTAGAAAATCCTGGATTCTGAACCTTCTCAATTCCAGGTGGTGCTTCGCCTGATCCTAGTCAGCGGAAAGACCCACGAGTTCGACTTCCATCCGATGACATCGGCTCACGACGTCACTCAGCAGGTTTTCGATCGATGGCCCGATGGTAAGTGAACTTTCGGCGAAACTAATCCCATATGTTCGACTCATTATTGTCAGGGGGCGCGTGTGTTTGCGTAAAGACTACAAATGGGCTTAGGCCCTTTTGGCCTCGGGGCGTCTGGGGGTCATGGGGTGTCTGCAAACATGTATTGAAACCCCGGGGTGCAAACTCGGAAGGAAAAGCGTAAAACACGGATTTTGTGGGGTTGAACTTTGGAAATGCGCTCGCATTTGCGCGGGATTGAAAATTTCCGGCGCAAAACGTGCTGCGCCTTCAAAGCGGGGTACGGTAGTTGCGCATTCGTCTTTTTCCACTCATTTTCCTCAATTTCATCAGTTTTTCAACCAATTTTCGCACTTTTTACGTCAAAAAAGCACAAAAAGGGTATTTTTCGTGAAAAAAATGCGAAAATCGGTTGAAAAACCGATGAAAATCAGGAAAATCAGGGGAAAAAAACAAAATTAATTTATGCGCAACTACCGTACCCCGCTTTAAAGGCGCAGCACAATTTGCGCCGGAAACTTTCGGGAGCGGCGACGCCGTAAATCTACCCACTCCAATTTTGAAATACAGGGATAATGAGAACACTGTAAATGTGCTCTACCGAACTCTCAGCTCTAGTTCAATAGAGCGCATTTGCCAATCTGATTTTCCAATTTCGCTGCGAGACCCAAATGTGCCTACTGTACCAATCATTCTTACAGAGTGGTCCTCGGACCGTGTGCAGAGCGCCTCGATGCTCAAGCTCATCTACCACGGCCGTTTCCTTCACGGCTCCGTCACTCTGCACGCACTTCAGTTGCCGGCCGGAAAGACGACTGTGATGCATCTGGTGACCAGGGAGAACCTTCCGGAACCCAACTCGAGTGGTACGTTTGACAGGTGGACGGAGACGAATCGAATCGTGTCGAGTTGATGGAAATTGGCATAATTCGAAGAGTGACAGATGGGATTAGGAAGTGTATTAGACGAGGGGTGGACAAGCATTAAATTGAGGGGCTAGGGGAAGTGCGCTCCGATGAGAATATAAGCAATCGCGTCAAATTGAAGTTTTTCAGAAAAAAAATGTTTGAAAAAACAAACTTTTAGGCGCGAAATTTAAAAAATCCACGTTGCATTCAAAAATTTCAAATTCCCGCGCACGATATCTCGCAGCGAAAACTACAGTAAGTCGTTTTTTAGTGTTTTTGGGCTGTTTTTGAGTAATTTGTTGTCAGAAAATGCGAAAAATGCAATAATGTATTCAAAAACAGTCGAAAAAACTCAAAAAAACGGAAAAAAAAACTGAAAAATGCAAATCTTACTGTAGTTTTAGCTGCGAGACCAATTTGAAATTTCAAATGATAAAATGGTTTTTAAAGAAATAAATATTGAAATGTTGAAAACTTGTGGCCTGAAATCAGCAACTAGTCATAAAATCCAAAAATTTGAAGTGTTCGTTAGAGCGCGTTTGCATTGGCGCCAAATTCAAGCTTTTCCAAAAAGTGTGCATTTGCCCGTGAGATTTGACGCATTCCGTAATCACCGTGGCGCCAGATTGCCCATTCGTTGCGAGATGACCCAAATTCAATTTCCAAACCAAATCATTTTCAGAGACTCTGACGAAGCGTAAATCAGCGGGTTGCTGTCGCTGTGTGCTCTCCTAGTACCATTCTCCAACTTCTCTCTCTCTGTCTCTACCTCTCCCAACTCTCCACCTTTCCTACACTCTCTCTCTTCTCTCTCTTATCACGGGATATCAGCCGACAAGTGTTCTCTTCATCCCCATTCCATCCCCCTAAATCTTGTCCGCCCGGCAGCTTTTCTCATCTCTTTCCGCACCTCCTTCTGTGATCTTCTTCCCGTTTTTCTGTGCATCAGTTGTATACTTTTCCATCTTTTCCTCTCTCAAATTCTGGTCATAGTTTCTCATTCGCTCTGCTGCTAGATACCATTATACCAAAAAAATCAATCAATCGATAATCGAGCTTTCTCCTACCTTTTTTTCGTCTCTTCCGATATAGTCTCCGTGATATAGTCGGCTTCTGATGTCCATTTTCAACGGTGTATATTTTCCCAAAAAATGTTGCCCCAACCATCCTTTTCCCTGTACTTTGTCCTCCTTTTTCCCAATTTTTCTCATCCATAAAAAATCAATAAAAATTCAATTTTTCAACTTCTGGATCTTCCGCATTTCTTCGACCGACCAAAAGTTTGAGCTAATGGGAAGCCCTCAAGAAATTTTTTTACTTTAAAATAAATTTTTTTATCAGATAAAGATGTAAAAAACAAATTTTCAGTGAAACAAAATTTTTGAAAAAAATTTTGAAATGGTGAAAAAAATCGTCGAAAAATGAACAACTCTACATTTGGAGCTGCAACTTCACAGTAAGAAATCTCATCGAAATAAATTTTTAAAATTATTAAATAAATTTTTTGTCTTAGATAATTGTGTCAAAAACATTTTTGTAGTTGAGCAAAATCACTGAAAACTTGTTTGAAATGGAGAAAAAAATCGTCGAAAAACGAATAACTCTTCAATTGGAGCTGCAACTTTACAGTGAGAAATCTCATTGGAATGAATTTTTTGAGTTTTAAAATAAATTTTTTGTGCCAGATGAAGAAAACAATTTTGTAGTTGTACAAAATCACTGAAACATTTTTTGAAATGGCGAAAAAATTGTTGAAAAGTTCAAAATCCAATTTTTGTATTTTTGCTTCCTTGGCCTAAAAGATCACTTTTTCGTCTATTTTTCGTGTATAAAAACCAAAAAGTTCGCTTTTCAGTCTTCTCCTGAAATTTCTGAATCTTCTGAATCCTCATCCCCTGCGAACACCATTCATCAAGAAAAAACCTTTGTTTCGTCGTCATTTTTGTTGAGGAAATAAGCTCGAATCGTTGTCAATTTGGGGAATGGAAAGGGGGATATTCGTTGTACAAAGAAACCATGAATGAGCAAAAAGAGCCAAAAAAGTCTAAAACACTGGGAATAATCATGGGGAAAAACGAGAAAGATTGGGGGAAAGAAAGAACCTGAGGAGAATGTGTGGGGAAGGAAGGAAGGGGAAGAAGAAGTTGGTATTGTTTTGGGAATGTATTCGAAAAGAATTAAAAATTTGAAAATAGCCGTAATTCAAAGGGAGAGAAAGGGAATGGAAAGATGGGTCAGGGGGTCTGGAGGGGCGCTACCGACGCTCCTTCTCGTTTTCGAATTTGCCGCCACGTGGGGTGAAGGATGGGGTTCGTTGGACGTTTCTGGAAGGTCGGAGATTACGGTAGTTCAATGGGGCGAATGATGTTCAAGGAGCAGCAGGCTTAAACGTTCAGTAGAGCGCATTTGCACAACGCCCAAAAAGCTAGAGTTCGCTGGAGCACGTTTGCATATAGATATTGTGATAGTTCAGTGGGGCGCGTTTGCAACACTCCCGAATGAACTGCGTGTAAATGCGCTCTAATAAGGTACAAGGTTCAGTAGAGCACACTTGCCTGACGCTCAAAAAGGTTAAGTTCACTGGAGCAAGTTTGCTCAAGGCTTTTTTTATAGTTCAATGGAGCGCGTTTGCATACTCATGTCACTGAAGCTTCAGTTCGCTAGAGCACGTTTGCATATAGATCATTTCATAGTTCAGTGGGGCGCGTTTGCAAAACGCCTAAAAAACTGAAGTTCGCTAGAGCACATTTGCACGTATATCAGTTTATAGTTCATTGGGGCGCGTTTGCATACTTTAACATCATTGAAGCTTGAGTTGTTTGCTACATCACGTTTGCATTGAGCCTTCAATAAAGCGCCTTACCTGTGCAACTGGAGCGTGAGCCCGTCGTCCTCGATCCTCTGACCTAGTGCACAATGTCCTGAGCTCAATTCTGACAGGTGGGTTGAGTAGTTCTCTGGAAATAAATCCCAAGTTTCAAATCTCTAATCCCTGAACAACTAACCAATTTGCAGACAATTCCTCCTCCTGGACCCTGCCACCGATATCACGTGTTCCTGATCCACACCGGCTGACGTGTAAACCGACACGTCCTTGCTGCTGCCATAGGCGACGTGGATGTGAACGCCCATGTCGACAATGTGGCGGAGATGAAGGGACTTTTGTTTGAGCGGTTCCGTGGAGAAGGAGTTGTTGAAAAAGAGCAAGGCGTGGGGGAAGTTGTGCTGAGCGAGCCAGGCAGACACGACTTTCTGTTGCATGTCGGGACGGGCGGTCAGGTAGATGATCAAGTATCCCTGCTCCTGCCAGTACCTGACCACGTCGACAGCACCGGGACGGACTCTCGGATCTTTTCCGGTCACTGAGACTGAAGCCGTCAAGGAGCCATCCACGGAGAAGACGACGCATTTGGTGGAGTGAGGGACGATGGCGACGAAGGCGTCGAGGTAGGAACGATCGCCGTGGACGACGATTTTGATGGAGTGGATGCCGCAGGGCAAGGTCTTGGCCAGTTGGACGGTGAGGCGGCCATGGGAATCGGTGTCGAAGACTCCGTGGAGGTACCAGTCGCCACGTTGGGGGCACACGAAAACCGAGACGGGTTCACGGGAGAGGGCAACGAGGTCCATGGGGCCGTAGCAGAATTTGGCAGTGACTGTTAGGTCCATTCCGGCGGTGACGAGGAGGTCATTGGCGCGGTGGTTGGAGGAGAGGTTGGCGATCTGGAAAATGGGAAATGAAGGGGGTGGGAATCAGGAGGAGGGGATTCAGAAGTTAGAAGCCCGGGGTTCAAGAGCATAAGATTCAGAAGATTTCAGATTCAGAAGCCCGGGATTCAGAAGATTCAAGATTCAGAGCGCAGGATTCTGAAGCCCAGAATTGAAGAGCATAGGATTCAGAAAAATCGGATTCAGAAGGCCAGGATTCCGAAGTCTATAACTCCAGAGCCTAGAATTCAAGAGCATAGGAGTCAGAAGCTTCTAGTATTCAGAAGCCTTGAATTCAGAAGCCTAGGATTCAAGAGCATATGATTCAGAGCGTCGGATTCAAAAGCCCGGGATTCAGAAGACCAGGATTTAGAAGCTCAGGATTCAGAATCATAGGATTCAGGAGCATAAGAATCAGAAGCCCGAGATTCAGGAGAAGAAGATTCAGAAGCTTTGGACTCAGAAAAAGAAGCCTAGGATTCAAGAGTTTTGAATTCCGAAGCCTAGAGTTTATAAGCTTAGTATTCAGAAGACCAAGATTCTAGAGCAAAAGATTCAGAAGGCCAGAATTGAAGAGCATAGGATTCAGAAGATTCAAGATTCCGAAGCACAGGATTCAGAAGTCCAGAAGCTTAGCATTCAAAAGGACCAGATGCGTTTGACGAATCCGATGATTCCGATCATACAGAAGTTCCAGAAGCTTCATGTTCTTCAGAAGATCCAAATTCAATGTCAGATTCAGATTCAGCATCCCCAATAGATTCATTATACCCACCTTAAACCTCGTCCTTTTCCTCTTCCAATGCATCGGCGGCAAGTCAATATTCAACGGAATATTGTTCATACTCGACGAAAGTGTCGTCATCGTCATGCTCTCCTCTCCTCTCACAAATTGTCTCAAAAGGAACGATGCCACGTCACAAGACTCCCAATAAGAAGCATGAAGGATGTTGGGAAGTGCAGAGGACGGCAGGGCAACCATGGAATTAGGGCAGTAGAGCAGGTTGTCGATTCGTTTGGAGCCCCACATTTGGGAAGTGTCGATGGTTGAGTCGAACTTCTGGCTCTTTCCGTCGCCGAGGGGGTAGCGTTGGTACTTGGGCACGTTGTAGGGTGGGACGATGGAGAGTTGACCGTCGAGGACTGGTTCGATACGGGCGCCGCAAGGATCCAGGGGGTAGTAGAGGTTGAAGAGTTGGCACGAGTCCAAGCTGTCGATTTCTGGAAGTTTATCTTTGAACTGGGTCAAACTACAGTAACCTAGGGAGCCATTGGGTCTCACAGCGAAAAAGCTCAAATTTTTTTTTTCATTTTTAAATAAATTTTTTGTTTTAGATAAAAATGTGAGAAACAACTTTGCAGTTTAAAAAAATTTCTGAAAAAATTTTTGAAATGGTGAAAAAAATCGTTGAAAAATGTACAACTCTTTATTTGGAGCTGCAACTTTACAGTAAGAAATCTCATTGAAATGAATTTTTGCGTTTTTAAAATAAATTTTTTATAATAGATAAAGGTGTCAGAAACAATTTTGTAGTTGAACAAAATTTTTGAAAATTTTTTTGAAATGCTGAAAAAAATCGTTGAAAAAAAATTAAAAATCCAAAAAAAATTGTTTTTTTTTTGAATTTTTTGAAAACTTCTATCAAGGCCAAAACTCAATGATTTTTCTTAAAAATTGTCTGAAATGCTCTTGGGACCCTACTCAAACGCAAAAAATTATTTCAGAACTTACCCAATCCCTCCAACTTCCTCTGCATCAGTGTCAATCCCAACGGACATCCCAACAGGAATACGGTACTTGGCTGGAAGTTGAGTCTCGATGCTCCGAACTGAAAATGGCTACTAGCGGGGGATGAAGAGCATTCAGTCAATCCAAAACGAGGATCAACTAATCAATCAATCAGAGAACTAAGAGGGATGAATCATTCAATCACTCACACTGACAGAATCAACCGACACCAACGAGATCTTCTTACGCACGTACGACGCCGACGGTGGAGCCGAGTAGTTGCGTGCGGACCTGCGATTCGAATGGCCGTTTTGGAGGGATGAGTGGTCACGGGCGGATTGGGTATGGGGATGTTGTTGGGGGTAGGAGGCAGTTGAGGAGGTGTCCGTGATGGTGATGTCCGTCATGGATTGGTGAGGGCTCTGCAAGAAGAGGGATTCAGAGACCCATTTTAATAAGTTGCCTCTAGGCTTCAAGTTTGAGGGTACAGGCCTGAAGTGTCAAGCTTAAGGCCCAAATTTTCAGGCTTCAGGTCTGGAAGCTCCTGGATTCAAACTTGATGGTTCAGGCCCCAATTGTCAAGTTTTAGGCTTCAAGCTTCTAGCCGCTAGTTAAAGGCTCCTAGGGCTCACTGCTTCAGGTCCAGCTTTTCAGGCTTCACAATCAAGTCTAAAAGTCCTAAGCTACTGGCCTCTAGTTTCAGGATTCCGGCCTAAAGTCTCAAGTTTCAGGCTCCAACTTTCAGGATTCAGGTCTGAAAGTCCCAATCTCCTGTCTTCAAGTTTGATGATTCAGGCCTAAAGTGTCAAGCTTCAGACCCAGATTTTCAGGCTTTAGGTCTGGAAGCTCTGAATCTTCAAGCTTCTGGTCGTTAGCTTCTGGCTCCTAAGACTCTAGCCTTCAAGCTCAGCTTCCCAGTTTCAGGTCTAACTTTTCAGGCTTCAAGTCTGAAAGCTCCTGGCTTGAAGTTTGGGGGTTCAGGCCTTTTTAGCTTCAGGCCTCGGTTTTCAGGCTCCAGGCTCCAGGCTCCAGGCTCCAGGCTCCAGGCTCCAGGCTCCCAAGGATCTCAGGGCTTCAAGCTTCAGGCCGCTAGTTTCAATCTACAACCCTCAAACTCCTCGCTCTAGACTTTACCCCCCTATCTCACCTCCTCCTTATGCTCCTTGATAATCTTGGACGACACATTCGACGACAACCTCTTTAGAAACGCCAGCGAATCGCACTTCTTCGTGAGTGCCTCATACAAAAAGATGCCTCCGACACAGTCTCCCACCACAAAAACTTCTCCATTGAACAGCGGCTGCGAGCCAATGAACTCGTTGTACGTCTCATTGGCCCTTCGGATCGTTCCCTCGACAGCATCATTGTACAATTGATTAGCGGATGGAAGCATCAGGGACAGAGACGGGTGAAGGAGTCCGAAACTGGGGGAGACATTGGAGAGCTTCGTGACAATCTGGGTCATCTCACAGCCACACGAGACATTGACAATGTGAAGGCGGTTGCGGAGTTGGGGGTAGTGGCGTTGGACGCATGTCTCGATGGTGGAGCCGAAGGTGTTGGTGTCGGTTGTCTTCGAGTCGGCGGGGTTGTCAGGGGAGAAGTCGCCGTGGAAGACCATGATGAGAAGGGCAGTGTCGGTGGAGCCATTGTGGGGGGTCAGAGGGGGAGAGTCTGGAATTCAGAAGTCAGAAGGATCCTAGGATTCAGATGCTCACTCTCATCCTGAATCTCCAGTTCCAGTTCACTACTCCATCTGATAATCGACGGTTTCTGAGTCATTGCGGGGTAAGTGTCACATGCGTCAAAGTAGAGATCATCTGAAACTGCGTCCCCGTCGTCGTCGGATTCATTGTCTTCTCCGCCTTCTTCGTCGTCTTCCTTGACTGCCATGACTTTGCTGAGATGAAGGGCCGCTTCCGCTTCCAACTTCCGAATGTCTTTCATGGTTAGGCCAGTCTGCGAGAATTGTAATTATGT
>LR539812.1:84767-100839 GCA_900536315.3 Caenorhabditis becei | reverse complement strand
GCGGAATTTGGTTTTCAAGCTTGTAGGCTTCAGGCTTCAGAATTCAGACCTAAAGTTTCAGGTTTCAGTTTCCAGGCTCCCAGGGCTCCAGGCCTCAAGTTTCAAGCTTCAGGCCAAAATAACATGCTTGAGGCCCACTTACGACCCACCACTTGAAGCTCTTGGCCTCAAGTTCCAGGCTCTCAGGACTCCAGGTTTCGGGCTCCAGGCCCCAGGCTTCAGGCCTCAAATTTCAAGCTTCAGGTCATGTTTCAGACTTTCAAGCTTCAGTCCCAAATTTTCAAGCTCTTGGCCTAAAGCTTCAGGCTCCAGGCTCTCAGGCTTCCAGACAAACTTCTAGCTTCTATCTTCAGGACTGAACCTCCAGGACTCAAACTTCAGTCTCCCAGGTTCCAGGCTCTCAGTGCTCCAGGCTCCAGGCTCCAGGCTCTCTGGGCTCCAGGCTCTCTGGGCTCCAGGGCCCAAACTTTAGGCCTCTAACTTCAGGCCCCAGACCTCAATCTCTCAAACTCCCACTCACCCACTCATCCTGCCATGCCCACGCTTGTCTATGAGCCCTCAACATCGTGTTCCTCAACGCCAAATCATGAATCCACCGTTCCGCCCGTGTCTGCATGCCCCAGTACCGGAACTCCACTTTGCACAGCTTATAAGCGCACATGATCGGCAGACCCTTCCTCTTGTGCTCCTCGACCCAATCATCGGCCAGTGGTCCTCTGCCGGTCTTCTCCGATTTGAACAACTTCGGATCTTCCTCAACACAATAGTCATGCGAAGAGATGGGATCTTTGACAAAGTCCATGTAGTCCACGACTCGATTGCTCTTTTCCTTCTCTGACAGGTTGAACACGTTGTCTTGTTCACCCGAATCGTCGTAGTAGAGAGTCTCAACTTCCAGACTGAACCTGTCCATCATGGGAGTCGAGTAGCGGGTCTTGGTGACTGGGTAGGCATTCCATGCTTCTTCGTGAGCTTCCAAAGCGTTGGTCGGAAGGACGGTTCGGATCCAAGCTGGAAAGAAAACACAGATTGAAAATGCGCTCTATTGCAAATCACTTTGTTTCAGGAAAGTTCAGGCAACCGCGCTCTACTTAACTGAAATGAAAGGGATTTCAAATTGTTGCAAATGCGCTCTACGGAACTTTCTAAAACTTGGTCTGGAGGCCATTAGTTTGAGTTCGATGCAGCGCGCTTCCAACATTCATTCAAGCTCTGTCGTTCCGGGGCAAATGCGCTCTACTGTACTGAAATTGGAGGAAGGTTGAATTTTTTTTAACGCATGCTTTCCAAGTGCAAATGCGCTCTACTGAACTCTCTGAAACTTGACCTGAAGATTTGCGGCCGCCGGTTTTCAGGGTCATAAGCTTGAGTTCAATGGAGCGCGCTTGCAACATCTCTTCAAGCTTTATCGAAATGACCTAAACCTTTCCCTTCTTTAGTGGCAATTGCGCTCTACTGAACTTTCTGAAACTTGGCCCCCAGCTTGAGTCCGGTAGAGCGCGCTTGCAACGTCCCTTAACTTTTCTGGCATCCCCTCCATAGAGCGCACTTCCTCTCGTAATTTGATACACCCCTTTCCCCTTTATGAATGCGTGGGGAGACATAGTAAATCTTGAATTATTCACATCGAATATCAAATCTCCTTTACATTTGCAATTCAAATCTCCTCCTAACCTGGAATGCGACTTCCGATGTGATAGATCTTGAAGGTGTACTGTCCAGCTTTGCCGGGACCGTCCGTATAGGGCTTGTTGCTGATGATCTCGACGCCCGAGTCCTTTCCGTGAGAGTCCAGACGGCTCTTTTTCTGAAAAAACGGTTTGGATCTGTTTTGTGGCTTGTGGCGTCTAGACACATGTGTAAACAGTTAGGTTTTGTGATTTTTAGAAGAATTGAAATTTGATACATTTTCTAATGGCAAAGAGCAATTTAAAGCCCAAAGAACGTTCAGATTCCCTCAAAAACCCCTTTTTTCCATTCCAAATTCGGGTCCTAATGCTTCATCATGTTGTTTCACACTCGACTTGGCAATGGGGCCTAAAAGCTTTTTCCTTGGCTTGCTCCACCACTTGTCCACAACAATTTGTTGCCATTTTTGGCCGAGACATAAATTAAGCGCCCTTCGTCAAGCTTCGATAACTTTGAAAGAAAATGGGGAAAGAAAGCAAAAAAAAGCAATGGAGGAAGAGCAAACATCCACGTGGGGCTTTGTTGTTTGAACTCGGGAGGGAATTGTTTGAGCACACAAAGAACTGTATCATGTTGGGGACATTCAGAAGTTGAATGTTAGAAGCTTCAAGAAGCTTCTGAATCCTTGGAATCTTCAGAACCTTCTAGAATCGAATTCCATTCAATTCGGTTCCTACCATAAGTTTGATCTTTTGGAAAACCGTCTTGGAGATTTTTTTTGACATTGAAATAAATTTTTTTCTGTTAGATGAAACTGTCGAAAACAACTTTGCAGTTGAACAAATTAACTGAAAAATTTTTTGAAGCTGCAAAAAAAATCGTCGAAAATTGACAAGAAGGTGCCATTCTAGGTTCCCACTGATAAAGTTTGAGCTTGTAGAAAACATTCTAGAAAATTTTTTTCACATTGAAATAATTTTTTTGAGTAAGAAAAAGTGTCAAAAACAATTTTGCAGTTGAACAAAATGACTGAAAAACCTTTTGAAGCCATGAAAAAATTCGTCGAAAAATGAATAACGCTTCTTTTGGAGCTACAACTTTACAGTAAGAAATCTCATCAAAATGAATTTTTGGAATGTTTAAATAAATTTTTTGAGTTAGAAAAAAGTGTCAAATTCAACATGGTAGTTGATCAAAATAACTGAAAATTTTTTTGAAAGTGTGAAAAAAATCGTCGAAAAATAAAAATAGGGTCCTAGAAGCCCTATTCAGGGTCCTTGCCAGCTTCAGAAACCACTGACCTGTATCATATAGAGCTGGGCGATCCGGTACTCCTGGACCGTCATCGGCAGCAGGATACGGTACTCCTTGATGAGCATCTTCTCAGCGCTTTTCTATTCGGCGTCGGCACATTTTCAGCTGGAAAAGGACATAAAGAATGACGTCGAAAGGGATGATTATATGGCTGGAAACGGGACGAAAGAATGCGGGAAAAGGAGGGAAAAGTGAGAGAAAGTGGCAGAGGATGATAATGGAAAAGAGGCGAGGAGAGAGAGAAAAAGTGCACGCGACCTGCATGGTCTGTCTGCTGCTTTACGTGTATTACTTATGCTAATCATTGGTCAGAATTTGGAGAAACTGGGGTATAATTACGGGTTTTGGTGAAAAAGTTCCAAGATCAAATTTGACAAACTTTGGCAGAAAACTGAAAAAAAAAATTTTTTTCAATTTTTTTTTGGTCAAAGTAGTAAAAAGTTATGTTCGTTTGATGGTTACTGACAAAATTTTTGGTTTAAAAAATTTGGAAAAATTTTTTTTTCGAAAATTTTTGGTCAGAACAGTAAAAGTTTATGGTCGTTTCACCGTTACTAACAAAATTTCTAGTTGAAAAAAAAAATTGAAAAAAAAATTTTGTTCAAAATTTTTGGTCAGAGTACTAAAAGGGTATGTTCGCTGACTAAATTTTTGGAAAATTTTTTTTTAATTTTTGTGCAGAGAACAAAAATTTTATGTTCGTTTCATGGTTCCTGACAAATTTTTTGTTGAAAAAAAACTTGGAAAAAAAATTACAATCGGGTTAACGGTTCTGACAGAATTTTGAAAAAAAATTTTCAAAAATTTTTTTCAAAATTTTTGTGGTGAAACTTTCAAAATCAAACTGTCGTTTTTGTTCAGTAACTGTCAACATTTGAAAAAAAAACATTTTTCAATTTTTCCTTTTTTGCAAATTTTTCGGGATTTTTGAAAACATTTCTAACAAATTTTCGGGCTTTAAATTTTTTTTAAAT
Organism: Caenorhabditis becei; assembly: GCA_900536315.3. NCBI lineage: Eukaryota > Metazoa > Nematoda > Chromadorea > Rhabditida > Rhabditidae > Caenorhabditis > Caenorhabditis becei. Next base: position 96,922 of record LR539812.1, on the reverse strand, counting down.
TTTTTGCATTTCTCAGCTTTCCAAACTCCAAATTCTCTACTTTGTGACACCAAAATCACAATTCCCTCCTAAATTTCTATATACATTTGAACTCTAGACTCTGACCCGTAAATAAATATTGTGGTCAAGAGTACACCTTCGCAAAGTAAATTGTTTGAAACATTTCCCAAAAAAGGTAAATAAATAATAAAACACCAACAAGTTCAAGGTAACTAATAGTGCACCTGATCATTTAAAACAAGAGAAAGTGATAACGAAAGGGAAATTTGTAGTGTTTAATGTCTTACTGATAAGAAGAAAGGAGACAAGTTTTTAAAAGTTGATAGGAGGTCAAACAACTTGGTAAGTAAGGCTTTTCTGAAGGAAATGAGTCATGGATGACTGACAGGGAAAAGCCGTTAATAATCTATGACGCACAAGAGAAAGGGGGGGGGGAATATGCACTGATTGACCAGTTTTTGAAATCGGACACCTTTAGGGGGTCCCACTTGAAAACCTACTCTAACAGAGACACTAATCGGGTGAACCAACAACTAGTGTAGCTCAAATTTTAGCGGAAGCAAAAAAAAAACGTTACAAGATGGATCGGGTTTCAAAGTTAGTTGCAGTAGAGCCTGAGCTAGGCTTTTAGGCTTTTCAGGCCAGGCCAGGCCAGCTTGAAATCTGAAAGAGTCTGAAAAGGATTGAGGGACGTGGCTGTGCCGGCGACCCGCCCCTCTCGTCGTCTGCGTCTCCACTTCGCGCATCTCCTCTTTCGGTCGATACGTCCGAGAGAGAAAAAGAGAGAAAGCACACGTCTCGCTATGTCTGCGTCTCGACACGTGGCACACTCTCTCGGGCACATGTCAAGACCTCATTAGCTATTAGAGGATTTGGTGTGTTGGGGGGCGGGAAGGAAGAAGGAGCGCGCAGCGCCCCGAGATATCTGCTGCTCAAGGGAAACGGAAGAAACGGAGGAAAAAGCCTAGAGATTCTTCCATAAATTAGGGCCTTTCGGGTAATATTCAACTGTGAGAAATGGGCTCAAGGGACACTGACACATCGAAGATCTTTTTCGTTTCGTTTCTTGGCGAGGTCTCACATGACACAGCGGGAATTGAATTCAAGAGTGTCACTCAGTCGGATGACGTGAGGGTCGGCGGGGGGGAGGCGATTGTCTTTTTGTATGAAATGGAAGGGGGAACGAATTTGTGTGAAATTTCGCTTTTTTTCAGGCTTATTTTGCCAAATTTTGCGAAATTCTAGTCATTTCGCTGCGAGACCCAGTGACACTTCAACAACATGCCTTTAAACTACTGTAGCAAAAATTTTGGATTTTGAGCTAAATTTCAGTGAATTGACACGAAATCCGCGGAATATGCTTTTTTTCAAAGATTTTATATTCCAAAATCCAAAATAAATCAATTTTTTCCAATTTTCGACCAGAAGAGACGCTTTTCCAGCGATTTTAATTGTTTCGCTGCGAGACCCAGAGACAATTTTCTAGCATGCGCCTTTAAGGTACTGTAGCCAAAGTTTTGAAAATTTTCAAGAACAAGCAGGTTTTTGAGCAAGTTTTCAGCGAATTGACATGAAATCCGCTGAACATGCTTTTTTCAAAGCTTTTCCATCAGTTTTCCACCAAAAAATGGCGAAAAAGTCATTTTCCAGCGATTTTTGTAGTTTCGCTGCGAGACCCATACCCAACTTCCTAGCATGCGCCTTTAAACTACTGTAGCAACCCTTTGGAAGACTTTATTCGCAGGGAAACGGGGTTTTGAAACGTTTTTCGAACAAAACTCACATCTGTAAACGCGAATCCCGTTATTCAAAACATGAGCACGTGCCGAGGGGAAAAGTTAGAGAGAGCCCGCATAAAACAAAAAGAAAATGCGGCGCCTCGTCATTTCTCTTTGAATATTTTATGGATACCTTCACGAAGAGCGGAAAAAATGGAGAAAAGGGGAAGGAAATCATAAAATCGCGCGCGTTATCAGACACCAAGCATCAAATTCTCGGCGTGTTTCTGCTTGCAATATATGCTCCGTAATCCAGATCGAAACACACGGATAAAACGTGGTTTTATTGGGTGACGTGGGCAGATCAGAAAGTGCGCTCTAGGGGAGAGGTTTGCAGTGGAGCGACTAGTTATACTTTAGTTTTAATCTCCAGCAATTAGAGGGGGCGGACAGGACAGGAAACTGGTCGGAAAAAACAAAATACAAAAACAATTTTTGATTATTGTGATTGACAGACAGACAGCAAAATAAAAATATGTTCAAGATGAGAAAAATAGGTAAAAGATCGGGAAATTGAGATTCTTGTTACTCGGAAGTCATTGCGAACGTCGGGGCCTGTGTAGAGAGCTGTCCGCGGATCGGCAGGTACAGCTTGAACTCGGCGGGCAGTTCGTCTTCAGTGTAGAGCCGATCGGCGAAGTAGACACGGCGGATTCGGCAGTTGGCGTGGATCTGAATCCGCAGCGTCTCGACGTAGTTGGTACCGTAGGCGCGCTTGACAAAGTCGCTGAGGTTGAACTGGATTTGGTTCCAGCCCTCGTCCATTCTCATCGGCATTGTGCAGATGAACGGCTGAAATTCAAAAAATGATCGAAATCTCAATGGAGCGCACTTCCGTACCTTAACTCTAGTCGCCGACTGATAATTCGACGCGCGGAACCGCCGCTTGATCTTCTTATCATCGATGATCTGCACTTCGAACGAGAAGTACTTGTTCATGTTCTTGACGACCATCACGAAGAACGGAAGTTTTATCCCAAGTGTCTTTTCGGGATCGACTGGACAGCTGATGAAGGCAGTGCTGATGTTGTTGCCCATGATTTCGAGGACCAGCGACTGGATTTCCTCGTCGGTTATTCGTTTTACATGACCGTTTTTGATCTGGAAATGAAATTTTGGAAATAAGAACTTTCGCAATTTTTTGAAATCAAAATTGCCCAAAATTTGCCAAAAATCAACTGAAAATCGCGAAAAACCCACAAAAAATCTTCAATTTTGAAGCAAAAAAAAAACTGCGAAATACCGTAGTTTCACCTCTTTTTATCATTTTCGCTGCGAGACCCGTCGCCCAAAATGGGCTATGCGCCTTTAATTTTAAGTTTTTCGAGATGATTTTTAGGTGAATTTCACCTGTTTTTCTTCAATTTTCGCAAAAAAAAAGAAACAGGTGCACCTGCAAAAATCAATAATCACCTGTGTGTCCCATATCTGCAGCGGTTTGCTGCCAATGCTGTAGAGAACCGAGAGAAGTCCGCTTTGAAAAGTGTTGTGGAACATTCTGAAAGTTGAGTGTTTCTCGCGAAGAAGAATGAGCCGAAACGAAGTGATGTCGGGCGTGAAATGTGGTGGGCGCGCGCGTTGGTTGTCATGTCGACAGAAAGTAATCGAAGAGGGAGTGACTCTCGAGGTATCTGTGCACTCTCCATATCTTATACTCTTTCATTACTATAGAAGGGGAGGGAATGCAAGGAATGCGGCGAAGAAGCTCACAGAGAGAAAATAGGAAGGGGGAATTGATACATATTAATAAAGTGGGGTGAAAAAAGAGATTCAGTTTCGATTTGGAGGGCGGGAAGCAGGCAATAATTTGTATTTGAGTAGCGAGAAATAAGGGGAAAGTTGGAATTATTCGTCTCCGTCGGCTCCATCGAGCTCTCCTTCCTCTTCGGCGGTGGCCTCCTGGTACTGCTGATACTCGGACACCAGGTCGTTCATGTTGCTTTCCGCTTCCGTGAACTCCATCTCGTCCATTCCTTCGCCGGTGTACCAGTGGAGGAAGGCCTTGCGGCGGAACATTGCTGAAATAAAAACACTTCTTAGGACATGGTTGAAGATAACAAACCAGTGAATTGCTCGGAGATTCTCTTGAACAGCTCCTGGATGGCCGTGGAGTTTCCGATGAAGGTGGCGGACATCTTGAGTCCACGTGGCGGAATGTCGCACACGGCCGTCTTCACGTTGTTCGGGATCCACTCGACAAAGTACGACGAGTTCTTGTTCTGCACGTTCATCATCTGATCGTCGACCTCTCTCATGGACATGCGACCACGGAACATCGCCGCAACAGTCAAGTATCTTCCGTGTCTCGGATCGCAAGCGGCCATCATGTTCTTGGCGTCGAACATCTGCTGAGTGAGCTCGGCGACAGTCAGAGCACGATAGGCCTGAGCTCCCTTGGCGGAGAGCGGTGCGAAGCCGGGCATGAAGAAGTGGAGACGCGGGAATGGGACCATGTTGACGGCGAGTTTGCGAAGATCGGCGTTGAGCTGTCCCGGGAAGCGCAGGCAAGTTGTCACGCCGGACATTGTCACGGAAACTGGAAAAGTTCAGATTGTGAGGATTGTTATAATTAGGGCTTACCAAGATGATTGAGATCTCCGTAAGTCGGGTTAGTCAGCTTGAGGGTTCTGAAGCATATGTCGTAGAGAGCTTCGTTGTCAATGCAGAACGTCTCGTCGGTGTTCTCGACGAGTTGATGGACGGAAAGGGTGGCGTTGTACGGCTCGACGACAGTGTCGGACACCTTTGGCGATGGAACCACCGAGAACGAGCTCATGATTCTATCCGGATACTCCTCACGGATCTTCGAGATCAACAGAGTTCCCATTCCGGATCCGGTTCCTCCTCCCAACGAGTGAGTCAGCTGGAATCCCTGCAGGCAGTCGCATCCTTCGGCCTCCTTGCGCACGACGTCGAGCACGTTGTCGACGAGTTCGGCTCCCTCTGTGTAGTGTCCCTTGGCCCAGTTGTTGCCGGCACCGGATTGTCCGAAAACAAAGTTGTCCGGGCGGAAGAGTTGACCGAATGGGCCGGAGCGCACAGAGTCCATGGTGCCGGGCTCGAGGTCGACGAGAACGGCGCGGGGGACATATTTGCCAGCTGGAAATAGGGAATGTTATTTTATTTTTAAAAAAGAAACACAGAAAATTGGCTAAATCTGCATGAAAAGCGGGACCCCGACGTTTCAGAATTTTTCGACCAATCAGCGCGCTGCGCGCTGCCGACCGAGAGCGCTGATTGGTCGAAAAATTCTGAAACGTCGCGTTCTGAAATGACGCGTTCTGAAACGTCGGGGTCCCTGAAAAGCAGCAAAACGTCCAGTTTTTTCTGTGAAAAAAGTTCAAAAAATGAGGGTGGCCTAGAAACCCAAAAACTACAGTTCGGCCATGCTTGTGTGTACTCCTCTCGGAGAAGCGCAACGTTTGAAAAAGTTGAATTTTTCAGCGATTTTTGGGCCAATTTTTTGGCAAATAGCGCTTACCATTGGCCTCGTTGTAGTAGACATTGATGCGCTCTAGCTGCAAATCGCTATCTCCCTTATAGGTCCCGTCGGGCTGAATGCCGTGCTCATCAGAGATGACTTCCCAGAACTTGGCTCCAATCTGGTTACCGCACTGTCCGGCTTGCACGTGAACGATCTCTCTCATTTTGAGCGGGTGTACTGGAAATAGACAATTTGAAACTGGAGAAGGTGAACTGACAGGTGACACGAAACAGGAGGGAAATTCGTTGAATTTCAAATGCGGGGTGAGAATGGAAAAAGAGTAGAAGAAGAAGGGGCTGCTCGTTTAGGGGTGTTGGGGTGGGGAAGTGAGAAACAAACGGGTGGAAAAAGAGGACGAAATTCAAATTGGCAGATGGCGCGGGACGAGATAGTGTGGCGAAGGAAGAGATTCAGAAGGTCAGAGCGCCAGCTAAATTACTTTTGGGGTTGGGGTCCGTGTCGGGTAAGTAACCCCAGCGTTGCATCACCCGAAATGAGAAAGTGACTGAAGACGATTTCGATGAGATCCTAGAGTTTTCTAGTTAGAGAGAGGGTTAAAAATTGGTTCAAGGTCCCTGAAATTGATCCTAAACGGGTAAGGTCGGGCCGTCTAATGGCGTGGTATACAACCAGACTGAACGCATCGAAAACGGAAAAAGGAAGGAAAAGGGGGAGAGAAGGGGAGACGCTCTTCCAATTCTCGTCAATTATACTCTGCGTCGTCGTCGTCGACCGGAATGCACTCGGACCCCAATTGCTCCGTTGGCGGACAACAAAAAGATGCGGGCAGAGCGCCGCCGGGGCGCCGAATCGATTGTGTTGAGGCCGACGGGCCTTTCGAAAAAGATGTGCACAAATTCCGATCCGAAAAAGGGCACGGCGCTTCGAAACGAGAGTGTGTGACCTCGTTTTGTTGACGAATCGGGGGGAAGGCTCTGCGGTTGAAAGTGGGGCGAGACATGCGTCAGATCTCGAGATAAACGGGAAGATTGTGGCAAAACCGGCGGAATTTATATGGGAGAGGTGCGAAATTGGAGGAGGAGGAGGAAATTGCGAAAAAACTGATTTTTTGCAACGAAAAACAGAGCGTTTCAACGTTTGAAACGTGGATTTCTGTTTTCGTGGCGAGACCCGCCAGACAATTCGGTGCGTGCGCCTTTAAGTTATGGTAGGGAAAGCAGCAATATTGATCAATTTTCGCTGGAATTAGGTGAATAAGCTTGATTTCCTTCAAGTTTCATGCAAAAACAACCGTGTATTTCCTAAGAAAGCGGCGAAACATTGCAAATGGAGCAATGTGGCGGGGAGGCCCGAGGGCAATTGGATTACCATCGAACACATGGCCAGACACGACACGATGATACCCTTTTTGGGCGGAATGGAGAGGTCTCACGAGAGAGCGAAAGAGAAGATGCTTGTGAATGGGACAGAAGGTCAACTGAGGGCAAGTGGAATAAGAAGGAAAGCGGGTGAGTCAGATTGGGGGAAATTTGAAAAAAAGGATCCGTTTAAAATCAGGTCTCGAACAAAAATGTATGTTTCAAGCCTTTGAAAACTAGAATCTAGGTCACATAAAACAATTTCGTTGCAAAAATTTGATTTTTGAGGCTGGGCTCATATTTTTGCTTTTTGAAATTTCCGACTATTTTTGAATGCATTTTTTGAATTTTTCGCACAGAAATTAACTCGAAAACACTGAAAATTGCACGTAGTTTTCGTTGCGAGATATCGTGCGCGCCAAATTGAAATTTTGAATGCGAGCGGCAGTTTTCAGATGAAACGATAAAAAATACAATTTTTTGAAAAATTCAAATTAATTTTTTTCAAGACATTTAAAAACAAAACCCAAAGAATATACGTCAATTTTAAACCTAGCAATCCCCGTTCCTTACTCTATAAATAAATATTTGAATTTGAATACATATTTCGAAACAAAAATCCAATTGCGCAATTCTTGAAAAAGGCCTGCCGGCCATGTGTCTCCGCGACCATCTGCTGCTTCGAAAAGGGGGCAGGTCATCTCGGTTTCCAATTATTCGGAGCACTCCGCCCCTTCTCCGGGATCCCTATTGTTTAATTGGAGTGCCTTCATAAAACCGAATTGGATGAGACCGGGGAGCTTCTACTCTTTTATGACTCTTTGGGGGTCTGGACAACAAGAAACATGTTTATTTGGGGGAATAACTATGAGAATTGGAGGAAAAATATGTAGAAAAATTTGGGGTTTCTTTCAGATTTATTCAGATATTTAGGCACAACGGAATGATATAAAAAACCGGCATAGAAGGTATTATGAACTGTTATGATTTTTTAAATTTGGAAGTTAGGGCGAAGAAGAGACGAATCCGGAATCGGAGCTGTTCCACGAATAGTTGGAGTAGTTGTCGATCTGAAAATTGGCGGGAATTTGAAAGTTTGAAATCAAGGAATGTTATTGCCGTCCCGCGACGGCGGGTCTCGCCACGAAAATGGTTTCTGGCTGAAATACGGCTTCTAAACAAGGTTTTGACACTTTTTCTCATGAAAACGGGTAAAATAACAAGAATTCAATCATTTCCAGTCAAATTCCAGCAGTTTTCACCGATAAATCGAGAAAATTAGGTAAGTACTCAAAAATTCATGTTTTCGCATTGAAAATCGGTGAAAACTGCTAAAATTTTGTCGGAAATGGTCAAATTTACGTAATTCTACCCGTTTTTACAAGAAAAAGTGTCGAACCCTTGTCCAGAAGTCGTGTTTCAGCCAAAAACATTTTTCGTGGCGAGACCCACCAGGTTTGGAGCGCATTTTCTGACTTGGGAAATGGAAGAATTGAAAAACATTAATCATAATCAAAAGTTGTTCTTCTCTGACTCATTTGTACTACTTATTGCGAAAAAGTGCTCAATTATCAGTGCAAACAGTACCACTCAGACACCCCGTCACCAAACTTACCGAACGATTTCTCGGCGGGTGCATCATCTGATTTCGAATCTCTTCCAGCTCTTTCCAGTCTTCTTCTGGACGGAAATGTACATTGGCAATGGATTCGGGGAGGTCCACGGATTCTGCAACGGATACTGGAGACCCTTGGCGGGGTTCGTAGCGATTTGGAGCACTGGGGACTTGACGGAGTGGCTCATAGGGCTTCTGAAAAATAAAAAAGATAGAAAGGACCCTGAGAATCTTGAAAAACCTGTTCAGAAGTCGAAGGATCCAAATTTCGGGGCAGACATTCACGGAGAAGACGCCAGAATCGAGAGAAGAAGCGCATGATGAGGCTGGAAAAATGGAGAAATGAAGGGGGGAAAGGGACGGTATGGAGTGAGACAAACAGAGTGCAAGGGGGGACTATAGGGGGCGGGGCTTCGAGTTTCGTAATCTTGTTTTTGAGGGGGAACATATGCTGAAAAGGGGAATATGAGCAAGGAACAGTCATAGGGACATTGGGAAATCTATGAATGGAATTGACTTAAATTTTAGGATTGGCAGAAGAAATAGAAGGGAAATTTTTAGAAATATAATTTTTTTTCAAAAATTTTCAAAAAAAAAAAGTTTTTTTTCCTAAATTTGATTTTAGATGAAATTAAAGTAAAAATACAATTTTTAGTTTAAAAAAATTTTGATTTTTGAAAAACTTGAAAAATATTTTTTTTTGGAAATATAATTTTTTTTCGAAAATTTTCAAACTTTTCAAAAAATTAATTTTTGTCTAATTCTAATTTTAGATCAAATAAAAGTAAAAAAAATATTTATTTTATTTTGAAAAAAATCTTAATTTTTGAAAAAAATGAAAAAAAAATTTCAAAAAAAAATTTCACCTAAATTTGATTTGATGAGAAAAAAAATACAAAAAAAATTTTCGAAATTTTCCTGTAAATCCGAATTTTCTAGCAAATTTCCCGAAAAACGAACATTTTCTTTCTCTAGAAATCAATGATTACACACACTTTTCGCAACAGTCAAAACGAGGAAAAACGCTTATCAGCTGGGACATGGAAAACCGAACTTTAACTGATAACTGAGGAATTGGAAAAGAGGGTATTTATAGAAAAAAAGTGGGAATGTTTAGTAAGTCAATGCATACCGTAGGCACAACGTGGAAAAGGTCACGGTGTTTAAAAAATTGGGGGCCAAAAAGTGTTACAAAAAATTGATGAGAGTGGGGAGAACAGGGGGTTAGTCATGCAGTTAATCATGCTCCCAAGCTTCCAATTTCCGATGGAAAAATAGGGTTAAAAAAATAAATTTTTCAGAAAAAAAGCATATAAATATAAGGAAAATAAATCGAAATGGTGAAAAATGTATTTGAAAAAAATAAATTTTTAATCCGAAAAAAATTGTTTTTTTTTAATTTTTTTTTAATTTTTAATTTTTCCTTCTTGATATTTTCAAATTTTCAGAGGAAAAATATTTAAAAAAAAAGGTAAATAATTGAAATCAAGGTGACAAAATTCAAAAAAAAAATTTTTTCAAAAAATTTATTTTTTTTTCTGTTCTTTTCCATTTTTCTTCTCAATTTCCCCTCAAAACCCCAATTTACAACCCGAAAATCAAAAAAAAAGAGACAAACACTCACCTTTTCCAGAAAGAAACTATCTGATAACGGTTCGCATCACCTCTTGCCTCCCCCTTTTTCCCGCTAACATACTTGTTTATTCTTGGGAAAATCATGCAAAATGGGCAAAAGATAACAACGAAAAATGTGGAAAAGTGCAGATAAAAAAAAAAAAATTTTTCAAATTTTTTTTCAACTCAATTTTTTTTAAAGTTTGAAAAATACAGGAAAACCCGAAATTTTCTTGAAAATCGGCTAGATTTGCCAATTTTTCTCCTTGAACACGAGGTAAATAAGTGGTAACAGCTGCTTCACTGACGCACTTTTTCTTACTTTTTTCTTATTTTTTCGTCCATCATCTGTTACTGCTTTCCGGTTGTTTTGGCTTTCCTGAAAACTGAAAACACTTGGCGTATTGATCCATCGGAGGAATCGGCGATTTCGTGGCGAGACCCAAATTTCGGGAATTCGTGAAAAATTCAAAAAATCTAAAGATTTCGCAGAATATTTGCAATAGAGCGCATTTGCAAAAAACGAAAAAATGCAGACAAAATTCTCTAAAAAATCGCATTTCGTCTCGTTTCCCATGGTACCCTGCCGTCGAAAAAATCAAAAGTCAAACAATTTTTTATGAGATTTGAAATGTGAAAGATTTGGTTTTTTATGACAACGACTTTTAGTTCCTAGGCTTTCGTGTCAAGACCCAAAAATTTACAATCCTGAAGTTGCGCGTCAACTTCTGTGTTTTCTGCATTCACCGTCACGACAAGTTACTTTCAGTTTTGAGCTTTTGAAAAAATGCGCGGGATCTTTGATGTTTTTTGCATTCACCGTCACGACAATTTGCACACTTTTAGTTATGAGCTTTTTGTTAAATGCGCGTGATTTTTGGTGTTTAGTGCATTTACCGGTACGCCAAATAGCACACTTTCAGTTGTGAGCTTTTTAAGAATTGCCCGTGATCTTTGGTGTTTTCTGCATTCACCATTGCGACAATTTGCACATTTTTTAACTGGATCTTCTTCATTCAATCACTGTTATAACGGTTAACAAAGTGTAAAAGCTCTTCCACTTGTTCACAAGATTCGATAGTTGTTGAGGCAGACGCACTTGTTGTACCGATCGCAGACGCCCTGGAAATTGGTCATGCGCATTTGATTAGGGTCTCGTCACGAAAATAGTACATACCAGGACAGGGGAACAGAGTTCGGAACAGGCCATCTTGCAGCGGGTGCGGAACACCACGGACGATGGTTTGAAGAGCGTGTTGGATGGAAAATCCGATGACGTGGCGACGGATGACGTGGCGAGGAGAAGGAAGAAGAAGAAGAAAAAGACGGAGGAGGAGGGCATTCTGAAGGGAGTCCAAATGAGAAGTATAAGAATAACCAGGAGTGAATTTATAATTGGAGGGGGGGGGAGGTGACGGAAGATGAAGGGCTTCTTCTTTATGAGGAAAAGTATACGAAAAGGGGAGGGCACTGTTACGGATGAGCACGCTCCATTGAGATTTTGAGCTTTTTGGGTCTCGCAGCGACTTGAACTGATTTTCAGTGACTTTGCAGATGCGCTCTATGGAGAGTATTCGAGTTTTCAGCTTTTTTTGTATTGGAGAAGGCCAGGAAGTGCGCTCCATTGCGAATTTCGGTTTTTGGGTCTCGCAACGAAAAACGGCTGGAACTGATTTTTAGGAACTTTGGCAAGTGCGCTCTATTGAGAATATGACCTTTCTGGTTTTTTATGGGAAACCAGAAAATGCGTTCCATTGAGAATTCGCGCTTTTTGATGTCTCGCAACGAAAAGTCACTTTTTGGCAAACGCGCTCTATTGAGAATAGGATTTTTCAGGTTTTTGAGGAGAGTCAGGAAGTGCGCTCCATAGAGAAATGAAGCATTCTACGTTTTTGAGGAAGTTGGCAAGTGCGCTCTAATAAGAAAAAGCTCAAAGACTAATTAGAAAGGTCTCGAAGCGAAAATCAAGTTCAATCAAGTTCAATGCATGCGCGCTCTATTCAATCAAAAAATTGGCGCAAAATTCAAAATGTCCATTTTTCCCGAAGCTTCTTACCCATTCCAGAAGCATAAAATATGAAAATCAATGCGAACAGAAGGAAGAATGTGACACCTCGTCTGAATGAAAAACAGAATATGGAAGGCTCTTGGAATAGGAAAATAGGTGAGGTACCTGGCACTTCTGACCGGATTAGCACTTTATCCTCCCTTGAGGGGTCACGAGTTGGCTCTGAGAAGAAGCTTGTCTACATGTTCTGGAGGGGATTGTTGTGGGGCTGGGAGACGGACTATGCAAGTGCGCTCTACTGGACTGAAAGTTTTTTGGAAATTCCGAAAGTTTCCGA
>LR539812.1:51257-76648 GCA_900536315.3 Caenorhabditis becei | reverse complement strand
GGGCCCCCTTGGCCCCATTGAGGTCACTAGGGTAACTTTGCCTTCAGAATCCGGTACGTCATCACCATCACCATCACCATCTTCTTTTTCTTCTCCGGAATCTTCCAGAAGCCATCCTCTTCCCAGAGTACACCCAAAAACACACGTCGTTTCTCTCCCTCTTCTCTCCATTTCGTTGCGCACTTCCGTTCGGCTAGCCTCTCCGTTTCCGGGGACGGGTGGGGGTGGAATCAGGAGACACTTGGGTACCCCTTCCACGTGGGACCCCTATGATCCACGTGCACCCCCCTGGCCTTCCACCCTCGCAGCTTGATAAGCTAATTTCGGGCAGAGATGGGACCTCTCAGCGAGAGAAGGCGACAAAAAACATGACGCCAATTGCTGGAGCCTTTTGAAATAAGCTCAATTCAGAAGCGAGAGGAGGACTTTTTGCCCATCATGTCACGTCACTTTTTCGCCGAATTAGCTTATAAGGAACCAGATTCTGGAGAGAGAGATCCTTCATTTATTTTGACAAGATTTGAGATGAGCTTCTCATTGAACCTAGAGCTTATCCCCATTTTGAATTGGATTACTGTAGTTGTAGTCCGCAATTTGACGTGGCGGTGAATGCACCGAGTGCATTGAACTTAACGCGCAAGCCAAAAATTTCATGATTTTGATAGATTTCAACGATTTTTTTCACCGTTTCAAAAAATTTTTCAGTAATTTTGGTGAACTACAAAAATGTACCTGACATTTTTTTCTAACACAAAAAATTTATTGCAAAATTAAAAAAATTCATTTCGATGAGATTTCTCAGTGTAAACTTATTCAATTTTCACTGATTTTTTTCACCATTTCAAAAATTTTTTCAGTGGTTTTGACCAACTACAAAGTTAATTTTAATACCTTTTTCTAACTGAAAAAATTTATTTCAAATTTTTAAAAAATTTCCTTGTGGTAACTAGATCCTTGATGCATTGACCTACTGATCTACGCCCCACAGAAACCCGAGACCCTCTTTTTTGAAAGTGAAGTTGTCCGAATCGCTCCTGAACTAGTCTCTGCCACGTCACCATAAATTCTCTAAACTTTTCAATCCGACCTTATCAACCACCAAATAAATCCTTCAAAATGTGTGTATGGACCTCCTATCCTTGGCGCATCTCATATTTTATTCCGTCGCCTTTTCCGATGTCGTCAGACATCTGTTTGTGTTCTGTTCTTCAGTGCAAGATTCTGAATTTTTTTGTTTTTTTTCAGTCATCATCTGAAACGAGGAAGCTTGGGAATGATTCGCAATAAAAGTCAGGTTGGTCAAAAAATTTAAAAATTTTTAAAAAATTTTAAAAAATTGAAATAAATTTTTAAAAAATTAAAATAATTTTTTTGGGTCAGGGGTGGGTTTCAATAACACCCCAAAAAAATTTCGAAGCCTAATTTTCAGTTTTGACCTAGAAAAAATAGCTGAAAAACCGAAATTGAAAAACCGCCCAGATTAGGGTCCCACGTAGAGATTCTTATTTTTAACACATTTTGACAGTAGCTTTTGACTCCACGCAATTCTGACGCATTCTGAATCAGAATTCCTTGGAATCGAAGCTCGGGTGGCGTAGAAGAGGAACGGATGATCCGTGAGGGTGGCGGATGATCACTTGACGATTTCTCGCTGACTTCATCGCCACAAAACTTTTCAAACTTTTGAGAATTCGAGGAATTTTGAGAGAGAATGGTAGAGAGAGAGAAGAGACGCAGACACTGTTCCGTATGTTCCACTGCTCAAATGTAGGTTGGTCAGCGGAGCATTTGGAGCATATGTCAAGGAGCTACCGTAGTCTTTTCGGAGATCAAATGGGAAATTTGAATTCCCGCGGGAAAGTTTGACCTGAAATTGACCTACAGTACCCTTTTACAAAGGCGCAGAGCCAAGGGAATTTGAATTTGAGTTCCCGCTTAAAAAGTTTGACCTAAAAATGACCTATTTCGAGATTTTTGATCACCTGAACCCATATTTTTAACTCTTCTCTCATGACTTGATGATCTCCTTGTCGTCATAACTTTCTGACATAAACCTTTCCTCAAAAAACGGCTGGATTAGGAACACGGAGCACACAAAATTAGCCTTCCTGCTCTCTGCGTCGTCGCTGTCTGCGTCTCTTCGCCTCACCCTCTCACTGCACTCCGGGGGGGCGTGGCCTGTCATCTGAAAAGGGGCGTGGCCTGACAAGTGTCTCTGTCAACTCATCCTCTTAGGCAAGCCGTATAAAACTGGCCGGATCGGAAGTTGACACTCCGATTCTCGCATTTTCTTGTTTCCTTTTTGCTTTTTGCTTTTTCACCGGTTTGGAAAACGGGGTCCTAGGGGGGAGAGGAAGGCTTCTAGGAGCTTCTGGAGGCTTCTGAATCCGGATTCAAGGATTCAGAATCTGAATCCCCTTACACTTCGTATAAAGCTCCTAGATTTGGGGGTTTGAGATTCAAGGCTCAGATTTCAAGATTTTGGATTCAGAATCCAGATTTCAGGATTCTGAATTCAAGATTCAGAATCCCATTTCCAGAATCCCTTTTCTCCAGAATCCCTTATCCGAAACTCCACTAAACTCTCATTTTCCAACTTCCTATCTCTTTTCCTCTCTACAACTAACCTATTTCCGCAAAAATTGTCTAGTTTCCTGCTGAACGAATTCTGGATTCAGAAGCACAAACTCAGAATTCAGAATCTTTTTCACGACCTTCTGGATTCAGAAGCACAAATTCTGAATCCTTTTAACGACCAGTATACAGGGGGTCATCAATTTCTCATTTTCCACAGGATTTTCCGTTGATCCCGTTTAACGTCTTCTTATGAATCCGGCTTATGTGAGGGGTTTTTACTACGAATTCGAATCAACCCACGACTTGAATCTAAATGATTCTGAATCAGATGACGTTTCACGCCCATTCATAGCGAGGGAGCTTCTCGAATTTCACGGCCACATTTAGAGTGACCCCTCCTCCCACACAGGAACCCCGCGGACCGGCGCTTCTTCAAAAAACAAACATGTAAAAGGTAATCGGCGGGGGGACCAAGGCACTTCTCTCGCCTCCTCCTCCTCCATTTCCGGGGTCCATCGTTGGGCCGTGTAGGCGGACCTGCCATCCTCCGACTGACCCCCCCCCCCTCGTCATGAATGTGGGTGACATTGGCCGTGACCCCAGAAGTGAAATCAGTCTCTGAAAGCCCCGCCCCATCCACCCTCACAAAATCAGGGGGTTGGAAGGGTGTGATTAGATAGAAGAACAAGATGAAAAGTTTCTAGTGATAACCTGATAAACAAACAAACACTTTGTTTAGATTCTCCCGGGTTATTGAAGAAGGAAGTCTTCAAAAACAATCTTTTGGCTCCACCCTCATCAAAGTGTGGGTGGAAGCAAAGATTGGAAGCTAGCCGTATAAAAGCCCGAGGAATTAGGACTTTTAGGGCCCGGGAGTTTCTGGAGCTTCTAGGGTCCGGAAAGTAGACTGTTCAGAACCGTAAAGCTTGGGTCTCTATGATCCTGAAGCCAGATTGGGTCCATTGGGTCTAGTGGGGTCCATTGGGCCTAGTTGGGCCCTGGCCTTGGAGTTGGGCGCTCAATCATAAAACTGGAGCCCGTGATTTGAAGTTTGGCTCCAAATCCTAACCCGGAGTCAGGTCAGGACTCTAAAATGGCCATGCAACACTACCTCCTTCTTATAGAAGGGCCCCTAAAGTTTAAACTGATAAAAACTTATCAAGAAAGTTTTTTCACACTTTCAAATAAATTTTTTGTGGTAGATGAAAGTCTTAGGTACATTTTTGTAGTTGACTAAAATTACTGAAAAATTTTTTGAAACTGTGAAAAAAATTTGTGAAAATCAAATGACTCTGCGCTTTGAGCTGCACTTTTACAGTGAGAAATCTTGTCGAAATGAATTTTTTAAATTTTAAAATAAATTTTTTGTGTTAGAAAAAAATGTCAGGTACATTTTTGTAGTTCACCAAAATTACTGAAAAATTTTTTAAAACGGCGAAAAAAATCGTTAAAATTTGAATAACTCTTCGCTTGGCGCTGCAACTTTACAGTGAGAAATCTTGTCGAAATTAATTTTTTAAATTTCAAACTAAATTTTTCATGTTAGATAAAAATGTCAGGTACATTTTCGTAGTTGACAAAAACCACTGAAAAATTTTTTGAAATAGCGAAAAAAATCGTTGAAAAAAATTGACGCCTATTTTTGGAGTTTCAATCTAGAATCTAGAATCTTCTGAATTCTGAAGCACAAACTTCTATTCTAGAGCATTAAATCTTGAATCCCATAACTTCTAGAACCCCGGATTCTCAAATCCTATACTCTAGAACTTCTAGCGATCCAACCCAGACCCACAGGCTCCCCAGTGTCCCATTGTACTTTCCAGCTCATCCCAGACACCACGTCACTTACTCAGAATAGCTTGACCTGGTCTACCCATTTCAAATCCCCAAACTGATTCTGATATCAAACAATTCTGAATCAGTTACCCAGTACTCCCAAGTGTATCATTAGACACTAGGTCACCACACCTGCTTATTATCAGTCTGGTCTCTTGATGTTGAGCTTTTGAAACTGAGACTTGAAACAATTTGGAATTTCTTTCAAAAGTATAGGGATTCTGGGATTCAGAAGGCTAGAATGAAGTGGTCAGTTGAGTCGGAGACTCGCCTCTTCCGCGTTCTTTAACCCTGGCATTATGGCTTGTTTTGTGCTCACCCCCACCCTCACCTTGAAAGATCTTCCTGTGCTTGATCATGTTTTTCCGTGGTTATTGTGACTTTCGAAAAACAATTGTGACACTTGGGTTACTGTAGTCCGCAATTTGTCGTGGCGGTGACTGCACAGAGTACACCGAGCTTTACGCGCAAGCCAAAATTTTCATTTTTCTCATAATTCAACAATTTTTTTCACCGTTTCAAAAATGTTTTCAGTCATTTTGTCCAACTAAAAAGTTGCTTCTGACACATTCATCTATTAAAAAAATTTATTTCCAAATTAAACAAAATTGATTTCGACGAGATTTCTCACTGTAAAGTTGCAGGTCAAATTATAGAGTTATTCATTTTTCAACGATTTTTTTCGCAGTTTCAAAAATTTTTTCAGCAACTTCAATCAACTACAAAGTTGCTTTTAACATTTTTATCTATTGTAAAAAAATTATTACAAATTTTTAAAAATTTGTTTGGACGAGATTTCTCACTTTAAAGTTGCAGCCTCCAACAAAGAGTTATTCGATTTTCACTGATTTTTTTCGCTATTTCAAAAATTTTTTCAAAAATTTTGATTAACTACAAAATTGCTTTTGACACTTTTATCTAGTAGAAAAAATTTATTTCAAAATTTTAAAAATTTGTTTCGACGAGATTTTTCACTTTAAAGTTGCAGCCTCCAACAAAGAGTTATTCGATTTTCACTGATTTTTTTCACCCTTTCAAAAATTTTTTCAGTAATTTTGCTCAACTACAAAATTGCTCTTAACATTCTTATCTATTGTAAAAAATTTATTTAAAAATTTTAAAAATTAAGGAATTTTCATTGGAGCGCACTTACATTACAATGTAGTCGTCAAGTTCATCTCTCACTCATCACAGATCCTTTTTCGCTTTTTCCGAATCCATCCGGAAGTTGTAAACTACGTAGTTTCCCTCTCCGTTATCATCTTATCTTTTCCACCTTTCCGTCGCTTTCTACGACACAAATTGCCCTAATCGTAATCTTCCCTTTTGACGCGCTAACTGACCACCTAATTTGCGGATTAATCGGCTCGATCGTCATAAGCAAAGTGCAAGCACGGTGAGGGTGGCGGTGACAGGAAGCTGATAAGCTGATAAGAACGCTTTCAGTCGAAAAACACGCGTCGGAGACGGACGAGGTTTTCAGAAAATCCAGAAGTGCGTTTGACAAGAGATTTTGAGGGTGGGCCGTTCCGAAATGATATATAAAATGAACCGAAAAGACCAAAAGAGCCAGAACGGCAGGAATATCCTGTCTAGACCACTTACCGTATCATTTTTGGCATTTTAGTTGTTATAGCTGAATGAAAGCTTGACTTTTTCAATTTTGAATCAAGTTTTCGCCAAAGAATGCGAAAAAACCATGAAATTCCATCAAAAATTGTAGTTTTTCGCAATGTTGGCGTTTTCGCTGCGAGACCCCGCGGACAATTGTGGCTATGCGTCTTTGGGTTACTGTAGGTGAACAATTTTCTATTTTCCGACGGAATCATTCGAAAATCGTGATTTCCGCTCGTTTTCGCAGAAAAAAAGTTGCAATTTTCATGAAAAAAAGTGCATAAAGCCATGAAAATCGAGGAAAAATCAAGTTTTTCGGAAATTAGCGTTTTCGCTGCGAGACCAACGAACGATTTTTGGCATGCGCCTTTAAGGTACTGTAGCTAGAACATTTTGAATTTCTCGACATAGAAAACGGGATTTCTGCGGAAAAAGACCAGAATTAAAAGAAAATTTAAACTTTGATTATAAAAAATCATCTGTTTTTTCCTAATTTTCCATTTTTTCTAACTAGGAGGTCTTGAAAAATGCGAAACTTTTCTAAAACTTCCAATTCCGGGAACCCAGACAAAAGTCAAAGAGCAGAACACGAGACAAAAGTCCAATGCGAATGTACGTAATGTTTCCAAATCTCATTAATCTTTTTCTTCCGCAAATTCATTTCTTTTTTGTGTCATAATTTGCGAAAAGCTAAGCCGACCGGGGGGATTATATCCAAATTGTTGCTCTCGCAGAGCGAACATACGCGTCTCGGAAAAAAGACTTTTGCGCCCCTGATTAGCTCATTAATCGGCAAAGACGTCAAAAAGGTGGACCTGTGACCTGAAAGTCGGCCGTGTATAAAAGGAGGAAGAAGCCGAGACGGAGCTCATCGAAACATTGCTGGCTACCGTTTGTAGTCTGGTCACCCAATTTAGGACGAGTTATCTGTAGGATGAACACTTTCCGGTTTATAACTACTCTGAAAACTTGATCTTTTACTCAAAGACTCCAAACTCATCAAAGTACCAAAACCCCAACTTATCAGCTATCAGTTCTTGGTTCTTATCAGTGATTTTCAGAGTCACAAATAGATTTTGACACCATTTGAACAAGAATCAAAGGGTTTTGAGCATTTTTTGAAAAAAATTTGAAAAAAAACATTTTTGAAAATTTTTCCTAAAAAATTTTTTTTGTTCTCATGATGAAAAAAAATTTTTTTTCAAAAATAATTTTTCTCCTCGATTTTCATAGAAAATAGTCAGAAATGTCAGCTTTTGCACAGATTTCACCAACATCAAACTTAGAACCTCAAAAGTTCTCAAAGTCCCTAATTCAAAAGTCCGAAGTTAGGGCCCCTGGTCATTTTTGACATTTTGGGTCATTTTTAGCCATTTTTCATGCGATTTTCACAGTTGCAAAACTAAAGTTTATGAAAAAGTAACATTTCTCAACATTTTTAGGCCAGTTCTGACTAAAATCTAAAAAAAAAATTTTCCAAAAAATTTTTTTTGAAATTTTTTTTTTCAAGATATTCAAAATTTCGGCCTATTTTTGCTCAAATTCTGACAAACTCTGCAAAAAGTCCAAAGGGCCCCTTGGTGAGTCAGTGGATCCTCGATGACCACGCCCCGGTCATTCTGACTGTCACAATGATTCATAAGGCACTTATCAGTGGAGTCGCTTCTTATCAATTATTTACAAAAACCCTATTTAGTTGCGGTTTTCGAGACTTCCCCTTCCGATTTTTCTTATCAATTTGTCAGCGGATGTCTTCAAAGTTCGGTGTCAGAGCGGAACGAAAATGTTGCAAACATCCCCCTCCGTTCGAGTCTTTGAAGACCGTCTCGACCGCAACTGATAAGGTGATAACGTCAGTGGTTGTGGGGGCGATTGATACGAAAGAGTTCTTACGTCACGACCTGCTCCGACTCGAACAGTTCTCTTCATAATCACTGATTACTCACCGCCCGATGACTCGTTTCTGAGCTGGAACCAACAGATTCCTAAGTTCTTCGTAACTCCTTCCCCTCGAGGCACCGCCCATTTCCGAAACACTTTCCGAATATATAAATATAGGTGCATTCTGATCAGTAACTTATCAGTTATCACCTTCCCCCTACCCACTATCAGCTTCTTCTCTATCACGTCACTTTCGGCCCTTTGCCCCCTTGATGATACTAAACAGACTCCAAATCGGGTTATCAGTAGTTGATCAGAGTTGGTCTAATTGGTTTTTATTTCTGCTGGGGGAATGCTACTGTTACAGTATGCTACAGTAACCCAAAAACCATTTATTTTCAAAAATTCATTTTTTTCACTGATGCAATTTTGCACAATTGCACAATACTTACTTTTCCTTTTTCCCGGAAAAATCACTTTTCCACAACTAGATGTCGAAATTTTACTCGATTTTCATAAATTTTGAGAAAAGCAGACCTGCAACATTGCGCAGAAATCGTTATGCGCCTTTAAAGTTCGGCGGGTTACTGTAGTTTGCAATTTTGCATTTTTCAGTGGATTTTTGCAATTTTCGCAGGAAAAATGCAAAGAATAAGCAATTTTGAAGCGTTTTTGTAAGAAAAATCTAAAAATTTTGCAAAAATAAGAAAAATAAAAATTAAAAAAAAAAAAATTTTTTTTGAAATGTTTTTTTTTCAAATTTTTCCCCTGAAAGTTTCTATTATCACAAATTCAAAAATGACAGTACCCCATTTTAAAGGCGCATCAAAAAATCTTTCGTTCTCTCAAAAACCAAAAAACGAGTGCCCTCGGCGAACATCTTTCCCAAACATATAGTGCTCTTTACAAATCCTCGTCATCTCGTCTCTCAGACCCGAAAATCCTCTTAAAAGGCGCCGAGAGTATGCGCCTAGAATCCCTAAAATCCTCTTCGTTCCCGTGTTCGGACAGGGGGCAAAACATGATATTAAGTGAGTAGAAGAAGCATCAATTTGTGACTTGGTTTTGTTTTTGTGCCGACTAGGAGACAGTCCCTGTGGGATGGGGGAATGGATCATAAGTAATTGGTTCGTTGAAAACTGTTTTTGTTCTAGAATGATATCACCGTGGAGCCCCACCCCTCTGAGTTCTAGATTCTAGGAGCTGGAACTCAGACCCACTCTCTCAGCGAGCGAAAGTTTCCGGCGCAAATCGTGCTGCGCCTTTAAAGCGGGGTACTGTAGTTGCGCTATGATTTTTTTCATTTTTCCTCATTTTCATCGATTTTTCAACCAATTTTCGCACTTTTTTCGTTAAAAAAAGACAAAAAGGGTATTTTTCGTATAAAAAGTGCGAAAATCGGTTTAAAACCCGATGAAAATGAGGAAACGCAACTATCGTACCCCACTTTAAAGGCGCAGCACGATTTCGACCCCTTCACTGAGCCTTCTGAAATTGAAACTCTACGTCGTCACAACCTTTACCGCACCTGTGCTGCCATTTACCAATCCATTCTTAGGCTGACCACTCTAAATTTAACTCCTGTGTCGTAGGGGCCCACATTCCTCTCAGAATTACGTAGTGGCCAGGTGAAATCGGCTGAAGAACACATGCTTGTTGACTTTTTCTTCTGTTGCCATCCATCCGCATTGTCAATGGCAAACACCTGCACAGACACTCGGGTGATGACGACAAAATGAGGTAGCGCGATTAGTGATTCTGACACCGGCCCCCGATAGTGTCCACTTCTTCCAGAATTATCTCAAAAAGGGGCGTGGCTTGTTCTTTCTTAAATAGCCTTGAAGTTGTC
Organism: Caenorhabditis becei; assembly: GCA_900536315.3. Taxonomy (NCBI): domain Eukaryota; kingdom Metazoa; phylum Nematoda; class Chromadorea; order Rhabditida; family Rhabditidae; genus Caenorhabditis; species Caenorhabditis becei. Next base: position 66,891 of record LR539812.1, on the reverse strand, counting down.
TTTTCCAATTCTCGGATTGTTTCAGATTTGAACAAATAACTGAAACATCGGACAACTTTCAAGCCAATCGTGACCACTCATTGATCGGATGAGCGGTTCTGACTGACTGAATGGAACATCTTACTATTCGAGTGGACGACTTGCGAGACCAGGTAAAGATTTCGTGGCGGGACCCAAATTTCCTACTTGGCACAGTTCCAAAAACCAACTTTAAAAAGTAGTAGCAGGTGCTTCACCCGGGTGTTCTTTCCCAACTTTTGCGCCAGACTGGCAGGTGCTCCTGAGCTTTTTGAAGCCACCCGTACTTAACTAATCCCTGGACAGTTTTTCCAGAACTGCTCGTCGCCAGCTTCTGTCGACAGCAGCTACTCATCGAGTTCAAGCGTGGAGGACGAGATCGAAGCGTATCAGCGCCTTGTGCGGAACGAGGCGCCGCTCCGCAAGGACTTTTTCCGTGAAATGTCCAAGAACTCGTCGTGTTCATCGTCTTTTGACTACGGTAAGTGATCCCGACCCTTCTTGAAGAATCCCCCATTTTCAGGAGAGCTCGGCCCATCTTCCTCATCCCGAAAAGGCTCGAAAACCACCGATGCCGACCTGGACAGTCTCTTCCACTCCCTTGTGGTGAGTAGTTGTACTGTGAGTCTCAAAGTGCGCCCTAACGACCATCCAGCGTGACCCATTTAATGACATCAATTACCCTAAACTCGCACTTTGCCAGTCTGTATCAGATCAAGTGACGTGGGGGGAGAGAGGAAGTGAGCAAGACTAATGAGCAGGCAAACAGGAACGAGTTGGAGAGATGTTTACGGAGAATGGAGTGACGGCGATAAGTCCCAGGACAGTCTGGAAGCATTGGGTTCAATGATCGGTTTTTTCGTGGCGAGACCCAAAGCGCCTTTAACCTTTTCTACAACTTTTTCGTTGCGAGACCCAAACAGCGATGCGCCTTTAAAAAAGGTTACTGTATAAAGCCTCAGGTGTCTTTTCGTGGCGAGACCCAAAGCATAACAATTGACCTGATGGTTGCCCATGCGCCTTTAACCTTTGCTACAACTTTTTCGTTGCGAGACCCAAACTCCAAAAATAGCTCTACGCCTTTAAAGAAGACTACAGTGCTAAAGATCACAGCCCAAGTGTCTTCTTTCGTTGCGAGACCCAAACTCCAAGAGCACCCCTGCGCCTTTAAAATTGACCTGGTTTTCACTTTTCGCTTCGAGACCCTTCTTTGCAAACTTCTATAGACTTCCTGCAAACTCTATGCGCCTTTAACTTCACTGACTTTTCGTGGCAAGACCCTCCCTTGGCGCCGCGTCACCTTTCTTCCTCAACTTTTTCTTCCCCACTGTGGGAGAAAGTATAGCTGCCCGGGTATTCCGAAAAAAGGTGTGCATGAGAACGGCAGGTGATACCCCTTTCCATTTTCAAAGCCTCCCCTCTCTCACCTACACATAACCCATTAGCCCGCCTCTAGGATATAATTGGAATTGGCCATCGCTCTTCCGCACTTTCAAACTCTCACTCGGTTCTGTGGTTTGGTGAGGAGGGCTCCTTTTGAGGAGAACAGGGGGCGCGGCCCCCCGATGTTTGCCTCGATTAGTCATAGACAGTAGCACCTTTCTCGGTCAGAATGTCACTTATTAGTTGTGGCTTTCTTTTGATGTTGTTGGCCTGCTTGGTTGACTTCTCTCTCTTAGGGTTACTGTACCTCTTTTTTCCCTTCGCTTACCTTTAAAAAGCTATAATACCACAGCTCAAACATCTTTATTTTGCTAGTTTCATACTTTACGGAAATTTCCTGAAATTTAGGCAAAGGTCACTGTCACTTTTCGGGAAAAAGGTTAGGGTGAGAGTTAACGGTTGGGTAGATTTACGGAGTGGCGGCTCTCTTCGGCGCAAAACGTGCTGCGCCTTTAAAGCGGGGTACGGTAGTTGTGCAATGATTTTTCCTCATTTTCATCGGTTTTTCAACCAAATTTCGCATTTTTAACGTAAAAAAAAGCACAAGAAGGGTATTTTTCGTGTAAAAAGTGCGAAAATTGGTTGAAAAACCAGTGAAAATGAGGAAAATGAGTAATTGCGCAACTATCGTACCCCGCTTTAAGATGCGTTATCTGTAAAACCTGGACTTTTTGTGAAGGGGCTTGGCACTAGCGCCAAAAGTATTTCGGATCGGGACTATACTTGGTCCATACATGTGTATGGTTGACCTTTTTCGAAAAACAGTACCAGTTTGGTCCTGTACCGTCCCCCCTGTCCAGGGGGTGTCAAAAACGACTTTTCAGGTGAAAAAATCTAAAAAATTTGAAGTTTGAGCTAACTTCAGGAAAATTTCAGTGGGTGTTTGGGGTACCCAGGGAAGTGTACGAAAAATTTGGCGTCCCTCAAAATCCACTAGAAATGTGTTTTTTGACATTTTTTGACATTAACATTTTGGTTTTCTATTATTTCCACCCCAAATTACCCCCTATCGAGGTTAATTTTATATTTTTGCCGGAAAGCCCTCTATTCAACGGTCATTTTCGTTTTTTTACTTCCTCAAAAATCGATGACCATCATGGAGAAAAATTTAACTGAAGTTGGGGCATTTCCTGTGAAAAGTGTCACCTGAAAAAATAAAATTTTTTATCTGATTTTTCTGAGTAACGAAATTATAAGGGATCGATTGGAAATTCAATGCTGATCATTTTTGCAGTTGATCACTTTTTCAGATAATCATTCCCTGGCGAGATACAGCCGTTTTCTCGAAGAGCACCTCGGGGCGCGGCGAGACGGCCGGTCGAGGGGTGGGCGACACACCGCCGCGCGCGCCGAAATCTGCTGTTCACTGTATCGACCATAACTCGGGAAGGAGACACGGGACAAAAAAGTAATCAACTACAAAGTTGTAGAGGAGACAATTTCCTATCGATTTCATGTTTTAGTTATTATTTTACGGTAAACACTAAAGCTATGCAACGCATTTAACAATGTAGACATTCAAACTGAGTTTTCTTGTTCAATTTTTGAGTTTTTTGCATCAATAAGATGTGAAATCGATAGGAAATTGTCTCCTCTACAACTTTGTAGTTGATTACTTTTTTGTCCCGTGTCTCCTTCCAGAGTTATGCTCAATACAGTGAACAGCAGTTTTCGGCGCGTGCGGCGGTGTGTCGCCCACCTCTCCACCGGCCGTCTCGCCGCGCCTGGAAGTGCTCTTCGAGAAAACGGCTGTATCTCGCCAGGGAATGATTATCATGAAAAGTGATCAACTGCAAAAATGATCAGCATTGAATTCTCTATCGATTCCTTATATTTCCGATACTCAGAAAAATCAGATAAAAAATTTTATTTTTTTAGATGACACTTTTCACAGGAAATGCCCCAACTTCAGTTAAATTTTTCTCCATGATGGTCATCGAATTTTGAAGAAGTAAAAAAACGAAAATGATCGTTGAATGGAGGGCTTTCCGGCAAAAATATAAAATTAACCTCGATAGGGGGTAATTTGGGGTCAAAATAATAGAAAACCAAAATGTTAATGTCAAAAAATGTCAAAAAACACATTTCTAGTGGATTTTGAGGGACGCCAAATTTTTCGTACACTTCCCTGGGTACCCCAAACACCCACTGAAATTTTCCTGAAGTTAGCTCAAACTTCAAATTTTTTAGATTTTTTCACCTGAAAAATCGTTTTTGACACCCCCTGGACAGGGGGGACGGTACAGGACCAAACTGGTACTGTTTTTCGAAAAAGGTCAACCATATACATGTATGGGCCAAGTATAGTCCCGATCCGAAATACTTTTGGCGCTAGTGCCAAGGGAAGTCCAGGTTTTACAGATAACGCATCTTAAAGGCGCAGCACGATTTGCGCTGGAAACTTTCGTTCTTTCGTTTCAGATATATACGAGTGGGTCTCGCAGCGAAAACTGTAACAATCGTTATGATCCTTTAAAGCCGTTTTCGCTGCGAGACGCTGGTCTTGAAAAATTACGAAATAGCATGAGAAGTTCACCCCAACCTTTTTCTGCCATTCCCACCTGAAAATTTCCAGCCTGTCAAAGCACAGATGGCATTTTCGCTAAGAGCATCTTATACTTTCGATCCCATGCACCCACGCCCTAATTGTCGGATACACCACACCATTTGCGCCTTGAGAAACACACAAAACACCCCGCAATTTCGTGTCCCTTTCAACAGCACCGCCCGAGCTCGCGGAGCCCACTTGCTTCGTTGGTTTCCTTTCTCTTCTTGATCTGGCATAGTGATAAGAGAAGCCCCTTATCATTGTCAACTGTCACTTCGTCATCAACACGTCACGCCCTTCTGGGGAGGTCTTGCACCGCCGCCAAATCCTCGTGCAGCTCCGCCGCGTCCTTGTTGCTCTTCAGCTCTCTCCGGAGGCTCCGCCCCTTCCCATTTTCCCCCGCCGCCTCTAGCTAGCTTTCCTCCCGGATACTAGGCCTAACTATTCCTGAAATGACGACGCCGCCCGACTTGAAAACGATAAATGAATTCGTTGCCAAGTTCATCAAGACAGAACCCGAGAGTTTCCAGGAGACGAGCGATCAAGTCAACCAAGTTCCCACCACTCTTCACCTGCCCGCCGAGCCGAAAACCGAAGTTGACGATCTTGAGGTAAGAAAGGGGCCTTCTTTGGGACTTTGGTTGTGCTAATGCCCCCTTGGGTTACTGTAGTCCGCAATTCGACGTGGCTGTGATTGCACAGAGTACACCGAACTTCACGCGCAAGTCAAAAAGTTTAATTTATCCATTTTTTTTTTCACTATTTCAAAAATTTTTTCAGTAATTTTGATCAACTACAAAGTCGCTTTTGACACATTTTTCTAACAGAAAAAATTTATTGCAAAATTTAAAAAATTTGTTTTGACGAGATTTCTTACTGTAAAGTTGCAAATCCAACTGAAGAGTTATTCATTTTTCACCGATTTTTTTCACCATTTCAAAAAATGTTTCAGCAAATTTGATCAGTTACAAAAATGTTTGTGACACATTTTTCTAGTCAAAAAAATTTATTTCAAATTTTTCAAAAATCAGCTTAGGGCTTTTCTATCAGCTCAAAAACTTCTATGAGATCCTGCAACTAAGTCGTGCGCCTTTGAACTTGGATTACTGTAGTTTCACAGAATTTCCTCAAACTAGGTACCGTAACCCCATCATTTCCTTATTTCCAGACCCCCACCGCTTCCTCCCGCCCCGAAATGAACGCCCTCCACCACAGCATCAAATCAGAAGTCGACACAGCAGCGATGGCGGCCTTCTCAATGCCACCTCATGACCTGTTCCTGGCCAATGCTCACTACCCGTTCTCGTAAGTTTCGTGACAATCAGGAACTGATAAAGGGGGTATACGTCACGTGAGAGACCACGTGTGGATTAGAAGACGACGTAGTAAAAAAGTAAATAGCTAGAAACAATAGTTCGGCTTAAGCTCTAGGAGATTAAGATTAACACAAAGATTAAGACCAATGACCCAGATTAGGTGTCCACGTGTTGCTCTTCCAGACTAACCAACGAGTTCATGACGGCGCCGAACACTCTGATGCCGCCGTTCACCACCTCCTTCTACCCTCAACAGTTCCCGACGCCAGATTCTCGACGTGGCAGCCAGGGGACCACTGGCTCATCGACCAACACCGCAGGCACACCCTCGCCGCACTCGATGCCCACGTCACCGCCCGTGTTGCCGGGCTTCTTGAGGTCAGTGACATCACGACTTCAAAGAACCCCTCCTTTTCCAGAAACTTCCTGACCAACGCTGAACTCGGCCAACAGCAATTCGGAGTTCCAAGTGCAGTGGAGCCCCCGCAGGACATTGACAAGTCCTGTGCAGTCTGCAATGACAGGGCCATCTGCCTGCACTACGGAGCCAGAACTTGCGAGGGATGCAAGGGATTCTTCAAGCGAACCGTTCAGAAGAACTCCAAGTACACGTGTGCTGGCACCAAGGCATGCCCCATTGATAAGAGATACCGTAGTCGTTGTCAGTACTGCCGGTATCAAAAGTGTCTGGAAGTGGGAATGGTCAAGGAGATCGTCCGTCACGGGACTTTGTCGGGTCGTCGTGGAAGGTTGTCCTCGAAAACCAAGATGACCAGATCCACGGATCAACCGTCGCCGCCTCTTCCGCTGCTGGCTCTGATGGGAAAGTCCGTGGACGACAACACTAATCAGAATGTTGTTAGACAATTTGTAAGTTGGCTTAGACGGAAGGACTCTTTCAGACTTTTGAACTTTTCAGCTGACCCCCTTCAACATGGAAACCGCTCTCCGTGTCTTCCGCAGTGAATACGCTGCCATCAAGAAGCTCCTGCTGGGCATGCCGCAGATCTCCGAGATCCCAGAGCACGACTTCCGCATCCTGCTCGCCAGATCCTTCTTCTCGATCATGGCAATCCGCTGTGCCAACCGCTTCGCCACCACCTCGGAAGCCATCATGTTCGAGTCGGGAGAGCTGTTCCTGGTGTCGGCGTTCCCGACGTGCTTCCAGCACATGCTCCAAGTCATCGTGGGCAAGGCCCAGACCTTCAACAGCATTGTTGACTGGGAGTCGCCGTCCTATTCGGCGTTCATTGCCCTTCAATTCCTGTCTGGAAATACTGGTAAGGGACTTTCTGCAATGTGACGTGGTGGTGAATGCACAGAGTGCAACAAACTTTACGCGCAAGCCAAATTTTCACTTTTTCTCCGATTTTTTTCGCTATTTCAAAAATTTTTTCAGTAATTTTGACCAACTACAAAAATGTTTTCCACACATTTATTTAACCAAAAAAATTTATATGAAAATTTAAAAAAATTTGTTTTGACGAGATTTCTTACTGTAAAGTTGCAGCTCCAAATGAAGAGTTATTCAAACTTCACTGATTTTTTTCGCCATTTCAAAAATTTTTTCAATAATTTTGACCAACTACAAAAATGATTTTAACACATTTATTTAGCCAAAAAAAATTATTTAAAAATTTTTAAAATTCGTTTTGATTTCTTACTGTAAAGTTGCAGCTCCAAGAAAAGAGTTATTCAAATTTCGCCGATTTTTTTGGCTTGACTGTCAAAATTTTAAAGCCCTGGGATGTAGGCCATTCTCGGATAGGATTACTGTACCCTCAAGTCTTCCAGACTCCAACATCCTAAACCTGACCAACAAGCCACTGGTCGATCAGGTCCAGAGCACCATCATCAACGCCCTCAAGGACCATTGCAGCGGATCGCAGAACAAGTTGGCCAAGATCGTCAGATTGGTAAGTGAAGACCTACCAAGTCTAGGGGGAATTTCAAATTTTTTCGTTAATCCTAATCCCCTCATCTCCCCCTCATGACGTAAAAATTGAAAAGAAACCCCTAAAAAGCACATTTTGCACGCAAATCTCCCGTTTCCAGACCGATGACTTCGACGCCTTCCACGCGATGGGCCTGCAGGTCTTCGACTTCCTCTACCCGACAGTTCCGCTTCCCGAAGAGATCAACTTCATCCTCCGACTCACCCGAACCCAACTCCGCACCACTGACTCCAGCCCGGCTTGTGATAGCCCAGTCGTCCCGACCAGTGGCTTGTTCAGCTTCTCCTCGGCCTTCTAGACGTTTCCTTAGGATTCCTTAGCCCTTAGTGATACCTTATCTATTTGGAACTGTTTATCATTGTCAACTAGCCCATTTGACACATATCTCGTCTTATTTTCATTTTACTCACCTATTTTATTTTTCCCAACAAAATAACTCATCTACCGGTACCGTGACCTGACTTTTTCTCTAAAACCTCAAGCTTCTTCACTATTTGTGTCTTAAAAAACCCCCAGAATCAAAAAAGCCCAACATCAAAAGCCACCGCCCCAAAATAACGGTATCTCAACATTTTGCTCCATTCAAATCAAATTACATTTTCACTTCTTCTCTTTTTTGAATTTTCAGAGTTTATTTTATATTTTACCCACAGAGTTCTATTTTTTTTAAATTTTCATTTATCATTTTCGTATTTCATTTATATATATATATATATTTAAATAAATCATATTATTTTGAAAAACATTTTTTTGAGCACCGGATGAGCGAATTGTCACGACAAGAAATACTGGAGTACGGCGGATACTGTAGGTCACAAAAAATTGAATTCTTTCAACAAAAATTGTTCCTGAGCTGTCTTTTGTTGCGGCGCATGTACTGGAAAGCGGTTTTCATGTCGGTCTTCAGCTCGCATCGGCTGAATCCGCGATCGTCGACGATTGGCTCGGGATGCGCAAAATCCGGGCATTTTTTCCCTGAAAAGTTCGAATTTGATGTGAGATTGGTCAAATTTGGCAAAAATTGACCCAATTTCGGGTGAAAACCGTATTTCAAACGACACTCCGAAATGCACTGTGTTTAGCGGCGCGAATCGTTATGCGCCTTTAAAGGATGGGGGTTACTGTAGGCGGAAGGAAATGTTGCGAAATGAGTGATTTTCGAGAGAATTGGAGTATTTTTAATGATTTTAGAGGTTCAGCAAATTCGCTCCAATGCGAAAAAATTTTTTCATGCTTTTTTCAAAACTTTTTTTTGCTTTCGTAATCAATTTTTCAATTTTTCAATTTTTCAATAATCTCTAGTTTGCTCAAGACCGAAAACATGTTCTATTCTTTGCTATTTTGCTCTTGACGCTTAAGACCCTCTTTTTGCAGCTTCTTCTTCCGCTAATCTTATCAGTCTGCTGCACCTTAACATTCTGACCTCTTCTGACGTCTTCTAATCCGACGGATTAGTCTATTCTTTCTTTTCTTTATCTTTGTTGCACTGCATTCCAGAGATCAAGAGCCAGTACATCCCCAAAATCCAAAAAGGACAAACTTCTTCTCTCGCCCACACTTACAGCACTTGTTGAACAGGAAATGGCGTCCTTTCTCGCAGAGACATCGCGAAGGGAACTGGGATCTGTCACAGATGGTGCTTTCGCAGGCTTGTTTGCATTGGTCCTCGATCATACAGCCCGTTTCGTTGGGTTTTAGGGCTGGAAGTTTGGGAAAATTGAGGGGGGNNNGGGGGGGGGGAATGGGGGTTTTCGTGGTGAGACCCGTTGGAATTTCTTTTTCCGCAATTGGGTTACTGTAAGGTTTTTCGGGGACTCAAAACCGACATTACTCACAGAAATTGGCAAATCGCTGCGAGACCCGCTGACAATCTTTTGGCAAGCGCCTTCGGGTTACTGTAGCCTCGTTTTTCAACCAATTTTCGCACTTTTTGCGTCAAAAAAAGTCCAAAAAGGGTTTTTTCGTGGAAAAATTGCGAGAATCGGTTGAAAAATCTATAAAAATGAGGAAAATGAGCGGAAAAACACAAAATTAAGCTGTGCGCGACTACCGTACCCCGCTTTAAAGGCGCAGCACGAATTGCGCCGAGAACTTTCGTTCGTGGCGAGAGTCACAACTCCGTAAATCTACCCGCTTCGATTTTGAGATACAACGATGATATTACCAGTAAATCTACACAAAATTCCTCATTTTCATTATTTCACAATCGCTGCGAGACCCATTTTTCATTTTTCTTTTGTTTTTTTTCAAAATCATCTAATTCCCATTCTCAATGTTTTTCTTCGTACTTTACCTAAATCAAAACTCAAAATTAAATTCAAAACTTCAAAATTTGTTTTTCAAACCAGTGAAAAAAAGGGAAAAAAATATTTTTCAAAATTATGTCATTTTTTCCCACAGGAGGTATCATTAAAGCATCACTCGAAAAATAATCGGTTAATGGACAATTCTGAATCATTTTCAGGGGTCTACGGGCTCCAATTAACTATGTTCGCAGCATGTGCGCTCCATTGCACACGACAATTCCAGCTAAATGACGCGAAATGTACTGGACCAAAAATTATCAAATTCCGGGAAATTCTTCATTATGACCTATCAGGCTTTCAAAACAGCCATGAAAAAAATTATTTTTGGTAACTAAATTTTGGCGCGAAATTTGAACAAGGCCCGTGCTTACCCATTAAACAGCATCCTTTGGAATAAGTTGTCGCGTGGAAACAGCTCAATCCAGTGTCACAGTCGAGTGTAGTTGTGCACTCTGAAAGCATAGCTACAGTAATCTCTACAGTAACCTTGTACAAATAGTTATAACTCGCAACGAACGTGCTGCGCCTTTGAAGCGGGGTACGGTAGTTCCGCTTCGGCCTTTTCCACTAATTTTCCTCATTTTCATCGGTTTTTCAACAGACTTTCGCACTTTTAACTTCAGAAAAGCACAAAAAGTGTATTTTTCGTGTATAAAGTGCGAAAATTGGTTGAAAAACAGATGAAATTGAGGAAAATGAGTGGAAAAAGACGAAGCGCAACTACCGTACCCCGCTTTAAAGGCGCAGCACGTTTTGCGCCGGAAACCGATTTTGAGCCTCAAAAATACCTTGTGAACACGTGAAATCCACCAACTTTGCCTGCAGAATCTCAATAATCGGATAGTACCAGGGAGTGTCTGTTGCCAGACAACTAGAGCTCATAAAGAGCACAACTACTAGCACAATGTTGGTCATGATTCGGAAAGTGATAGCGACTGGCGGAAAAGGAAAGTACTTCTGTGTGGGGCTGACCCCGAAGTCGTTAAAGAGCAAATAGACGCAAAAAAACGTGTTGTTTGAACGGGTGCGTACTTAGGCTCACGAGTGAACGGATTAAGGAGTCGGCGAGTGTGGGAAAAGAATGTTTAGGGGGGGGGGGCACGAATAGGGGGTCAGCGGAAGGTGACCATTGTACAAGAAGGGGTTCAGAACTCAATTGGGTCAAGTTTTTGAACTTTTAAACTTTTTCTAGGCCTCAGAAGGCTCTAGAACGCTCCTTAAAAAGATCTTCTGAAAACGAAGCCTCCAAAGTTGACCTAGCTTCAATTGATCATTTCTCTATCAGTTCTTGATAAAAACTTGCAGGTTAGGGTAGCAATGGATAGGTATTGAAATTGCGGTCATTTTATCAGTTGATAACTTTTCGGTATCACCTACCGTAATCCAGATAACAGCTATTGAATGTTCGAAAGTTCTGAATCCTGTCACGACGACTTCTGGAGGCAGGGTTTCAGAAGACGTCTGAAAAGCTTCTGAAGGTTTTATTGACTTTGAAACTTTTTTAATTTGATGAAATTTTGGCCTAGATTCTCTGAATTTTCAAGTTATTGGATTGACCTTCTAAAAACGCAAAATTCAAAATTGACCTAACTTCATTTGATCATATCTCTATCAATTCTTGATAAAAGTTGGCAGGTTAGGGTAGCAATCGATAGCTAATGAAATTCTGGTTCTTTTATCAGTTGACAACTTTCTGGTATCATCTATCGTTTTCCAGATAACGACTGACAGTTCTGAATCCTGAAAAGTTCAAAATTGACCTAATTTCAATTGATCATATCTTTATCAGTTGTCGATAAAAACATACAAGTTAGGATAGCAATCGAAAGCTAATCAAATTTTGGTCATTTTATCAGTTGACAACTTTTCGGTATCACCTACCGTAATCCAGATAACAGCGGTCAAAGTTCAAATGACAAACTCCTGACTCCTATCATAACTTCTGGAGGCTAGCTCAACCAATCAAAATTATCAACTGATCACTTTTGTTATCACTTTTGTTTTCTTTCCCGAACACTTTATCAAAACAGTACTAATCCTTCTATCGCCGTGTCCTTCCCGTCTCCGCATTGTTTATGTGTCTCATTAATGTATCGATACCCCTCCCGCGGCGAAAAGTTTAACAATTCGATCCGAACTGCCAATAAAGTGGTCCCTTACACAGTTGGTGTGCCCCCACAGCTGACTCCCCCGCCCCTCTCTAATCACCAACTTACCCCTTGCACCCACCTTCCGAACGCTTCACCAAAAACACTGAATAATGCATACAATTCCGTATAATTCTGCAAATGTGTCTGCGTCTCTGTGACCCGTGCACTCTCTCTCACCTGCTTCTTCCATATGTTCCGCCCGTGTATCCATTCTCCCCGGCTGTTCCGCGCTCTCGTCTCTGCGTCTCTCGAGTTCGCGTGCTCTCTCGCCGATCCGTCAAATGTTGCGACGATCATCGGCACCTCCCGGCATCGCTTTTGATTTGCATTCGATACCTCATTTCTTCGCACTTCTTAGAACAATTCACCACTTTTATATAGCCGCTTCCTTGCACTTTCCGGATGACTGAATACAGCTTTTCTTCCCTGCCTTGGTAGCCTATCGTTAAAAAAAGGTCCAAATGTGTGTATTTCTCAATTTCCTAGCAATTTTTGCTATTTTTCTGACAAAAATTGCGAAAAATCCTGAAAAATTGCATGAAAAACGTTGTTTTTCAATAAAATTTCAAGTTTTGCAACTACAGTACTTTAAAGGCGCATGGGGGAATTAGTGGCGCGGGTCTCGCAGCGAAATAGCTTATTTCCCATTTCTGGCGTTTCCAACAAGTAAAAAAAAATGATTTTTTTGCAAAATAACTTTAAATGAGTGAGAAAAAGACAAAAAAGTTAAAAATCCCAAAAAAATCGCATGAAAAACCTTGTTTTCCATTGAAATTCAAATAAAATTTCAAGTTTTGTAACTACAGTAATTTAAAGGCGCATGGGGGAATTAGTGGCGCGGGTCTCGCAGCGAAATGGTATATTTTATATTTCTGGAGTTTTTAACGAGTAAAAAGCTCGTTTTTCGTGCAAAATAAATGAGAAAAAAACGAAAATTTTCAATTTTCAATTATTTTCCAAACTTTTCCAAGAAACGCTGTCATTTCTCATCGTGTTTCGTCTAAACATGTGGCAAATAATGACATCACGCCCCAGCTGTACTTCTTCTAAACTTTCTCTCGGAACCATCCGATTTTACAGCCACTTCGTCTTCGTCTCTCTCTCCACCGATTACTTTTACAACAGGTGCGATTGTGTGCCCCAGTGTCGTCCATCATCCTCTGCCAAGTTGCAATATCCCCAATCACTTTTTCTTTCGAATAGTCGTTCCCATGAATAGAAATGAGAAAGCGCATATCAATAGTCGCATAAATCAAACAAAAAACTGGGAGAAAATGGGTGGGTGGGAAGAGACATGTCCCCGCTGGACATGTGTACTCTCGAGGCACATGTTTGCCAGATAGTTTAGCGTTTCTGATTGCGCAATACGGTGTGCTCGGCCAATGGGTCACTTTATGGCATGATGACGCTACGATTATTGATTTTTTTTGGGAAATTAGCAGCTTTTTCCCAAGTTTTCTGTTAAGTTTTAGTGATTTTTCAAAATGTTGTCCGACTAAAAATTGGAGTTAGCATTCAAATTTTTGAATTGGCGCGCACGAAAATTTTCATTTTTCACTGAATTTCTAATGTTTTGGAATCATGTTTTAATGAAAAATTGCAACTCTTACTGTAGTTTTCGCTGCGAAATATCATGCGCGCCAATTTGAAATTTTGAACTTTTTACTTTTTTTTTCTAGATTTTTTTCTTATTCCTTTTGTGCGCCTTTGGCTTTATTTTTGCAAAAAATTGAAAAAAAATTCCAAAATTTTTTTCGATTTTTTTTGCCTATGCGCCTTGAAATTACTGTAGCCCAAATTTTCATCACTATTCACAAATTCGGAAATTTTCAGTTTTTTCCCGATTTTTGACCATTTCTTCCGAACACGGAGACATTTTATTTCCCCCTTCTCCGCCAAGTGTTCCAGATCAAACACCGCGTTTTCATAGGTATAAAAATCGGTTTCTTAGGTACCAGTGACCCGAAATTTGGATCAGTGAACCTAAAATAATTGAGGCCCAAAACTCGCGCTCGTATTCAGAATTTCGAATTGGCGCGCACGATATCTCTCAGCGAAAACTACTGTAAAAGTGAATTTTTTCATTTTTCAGTGTTTTCGGGTTGTTTTCGAGTAAATTGTTGTCAGAAAATGCGAAAAATGCACATCTTACTGTAGTTTTCGCTGCGAGATATCGTGCGCGCTAATTTGAAATTTTGAATGCGAGCGGCAGTATTGAAGCTTCAATTCTTTTCCCGAAGCTTCTCCAATGACCCCGAAATCACCGGATATCCGCCCTCCCGTGCTCATCGATAAATCGCAACCCATAAAAATGTTCCCCCACTGCAGCATGTGCTCTCTTCAACTTGCTCTCTTGTTTCTCTTTTTCTCGACTCGGCCCCGTGTCGTTTTTATTACTCGAAGTCTCGTTTTACACATCGGCCCGGGGCCGCTCCCGTTTCCACTCGCGGGTCCCCGGATTCGAGAAAATTCGCTTCTTTTTTTTCGCAAAAAGATCCAGATGGCGCCAGCGAAATCAACCGTTCGTATATGATCCGGTTTGTCATTTGGCGCATTTAGTGTGGATGATGGCAAAAGTGATGTTGATTTGGTTTGAAAGCTTCGGAAAAGGACTTGTAGTTATGATTTGTGTACTTTTCAGTTGTTATAACCGAAATCGAAAGTTCATTGGAGCGCATTTAAAACCTTAAGCCAGTACCCTCAATTTAAAGGCGCATGACCACAACCACGGCCCAGAAAACCGGCGGCCATGACCTCCAGTGCAATAGAGCGCATTTGCATGAGGTACAGGAATCTTTCAAGCTCTAGCTTCCAGAAGCTTAAATTTTAAAGGCGCATAACCAGCAGCGCAAAATTAGGAAAGTTTCGTGGCGAGACCCACATTCCTAGTACAGTTCAGGGGCTACAGTAACCCTTATCCAACTTCGCCTGAAACAGATTGACTTTAAAGGCGCATAACCAATCGGAAAACTTTCCTTTCGTGCCGAGACCCACCGTAATCCTTTCCTTCCGGAAGCTACTCATTCTCCATCATTTTCTCCCCTAAAACAACCAAAAAATTCCATTTTAACGACTTCTATCATGTGTTGTCTGCGTCTCTCACACCTTCCCACTCTCTCGCCCCCTTCGAAAAACCGAACCGATACATCATTTGGTCCGTACTGATCCCCAACGGGATTCATGTTTCGCTCTGCTTTTTGGCCCGTCCCCGACAACAAGAGAACTACTACCCGGGTTCATTTCATATGCACAATTTGAGCGCTTTTCGCCGAAAAGTCAACGCCCGGATATGTTTCTGTGACGGAGAAGAAGAAGAAGGATTTTCAACTAGTTTCTCACAGCTCTTTTGCACAAAGAGCAGCTCACTTGGGAGCCGGCTCATTAGGCTTATTTTTCGAGAGGGTCAGGGTTTTTGGGGACTTTATACGGATTTTACGAAAATTATATTTTTCATAGAAAATACCAAGGGACCTGTTCGGTCTCGTCACGAAAATAAGAATTTTGAAAATTTTTCCTAAAAATTTTTTTTCAATTTAACAAAAAAAGGTCTTGCAACGAAAACAAAAATTAAAAAATTATTTTTTTTTCAATTTTTGTACAACTAGTCAAAGGACCTGTTGGGTCTCGCCACGAAAATTGAAATTTTGAAAAGTTTCATTTTTTTTTCTTGGAAAATAGGGTCTTGCAACGAAAGGGGAAATTCGAAAACTCACTTTTCCAAAGTTGATGGGTCTCGCAACGAAAATTGAAATCGGACTTTTTTTTTTAAATTTCACATTTTTGCTAAAAAATGTCAAATATCAAAAATCTAGCGGAATTTCAAAAATCTCAAAAATCTGAAACTCCACAAGTACCAATTACCCCTAACCAATTTTCAAATCCCCCCCTAAACTTCCCC
>LR539812.1:1504-51243 GCA_900536315.3 Caenorhabditis becei | reverse complement strand
CCCGATTTCCCTTCCTCCACTCGAACACCCTTCCACACTCTAATTTGCCGCTCATGTCACACATCATTCAATTATATCATAAACGACACTCCATTCCCTTCCCGCAACGTCTCCTAATTTCTAATCCGCTTTTTGGTCCGTGCTCTCAAGAGTGCCTCTCTCCCCCGCTTCCTCTTTCTAGGAAACATGCAAAATGTGAGGCGTGCTATTTTTATGTTTATTCATTATTAATACTACTTTTTTCCTGGAATTTGACCTATTTACAATGTTATCCGAAGGGTAGGAAAGGTTGGATTATGAAGCTTTCTGAGTCATGGATTTCGAATTCCGAAGTTTCGGAATAAAAAAATTTTTTTCAGAAAAATTGGTTTCCATATACGAATTATCTTGAAATTTTCAAAATTTTTTCATAAATTTAAAATTCGTAAAAATTTTTGAAAAATTGCTAAAAATTTCAAAATTTCAAGAAAATTCTGAAAAATATTCAAAAAAGTTTACATTTTCATCTCAAAACTGAAGTTTGCAATCAAAATTTTCAAATTGGCGCGCACGATATCTCGCTGCGAAAACTACAGTAAGATACCAATTTTCAGTGATTTTTGACTGTTCAATTTCAAATTTTTGTAAGATCACATGAAAAATTGAAGAATTTTTTTTTGTTTGAAAAAAGAAAAAATCACTGAAAATGCAAATCTTACTGTAGTTTTCGCTTCGAGATATCATGCGCGCCAATTCAACATTTCAAATGCAAACTTCAGTTTTGAATTGCACCAGATTTTCAAAATCCACAAATAAATAACAAAAAATTGAGGAAAAGCCGGTAATTTTTCAAAAATTCAAAAAATCAGAGAATTCGCTGTGAGATATCATGCGCGCCAATTTGATTCGTTTCCTTTTCCTTTGTGCGCATTTGGCTTACTGTAGCTTTATTTTCGAAAAATGCGCCAATTTGAAAATCGAAGCTTTCACTGAGAAATTTTCAAAAATTTTATTTCCAACCTCATTCTCCTCCAAAAGTACTTCCTCCCCCTGCCACGTCATCAATCTCACTTCCATTCGTGTGTCACATATCCTTTCCGGTGTATTTCTTCTCCCTAATAATTGCCTTCAATCCGCTCTCTTCTTCTCCGTTTTTCGCCGCCAAAAACCTTTTCGCCTCTTTTTCCACCACTTCATAATGTGTCCCAGCCGAGCCCCCCTTTTCCCATTTTTTCTCATTTATCCCTTCGGAATCTTCTTTTTCTTCGTTCATCCATCTGTCTTTTTTCCTTCCTTTTCTTCCTTTACAAATGAACAATTCCTCCTTTTCCTTTCCCAAAAATCTTCCTCTTTTCCGCCCCATTTATCCAATTTCTCTCCCAGAGCACTCTCACCTCATTATGTCTCCAGAATCTCTCCAGAATCTCTCCATGCCACGTCATCAATCATTCGGACGTCTCCTTGGAGAAAATGCGCGTAAACTCTCTCGTTTCCATTCATTTTTCCGTTTTCCCTCCCCAACCACCAAATTTGTTTCCCAGAGCTTTGAACTCTGCGAATTTGTGGTGCTTTTTGTGGAAACTGGACTTTTGGACTGAGCATTTTTTGGATTGAATAAAAATCTTAGAATTAAGATTAATAAAAATAGAGCTAAAAAAGGGGCATGAAATTCAAAAAAATGAAAAGAATTAAAAAAAAAAAAATTTTTTCATTTTTTTTTTGAAAAATTAGATATTTTTAAAACAAAAAATTCAGCCCAATTTCTCAATTTTGGCATTCAAAATTTGAAAACCAATGAAAAACAATAATAAAATTTACAAAAAAGGCCCTGAAACTCAAAAAAAGTGAGAAAAGTCAAATTTATGAAAAAAAAATTTTTTTTCTCATTTTTACATTTTTTTTGTATTTCTTACTACAAAATCTGTCCCAGTTCTTAAAATTTAAAAAAAAAAATTTCGAATTTTTTTTCTCAAAGTCCGGGCAAATTTGGATTTCAATCTTGAGAGTTTATGTGTATTTCAACAAAAAAAATAATTTTCCCAAAAATTTGGCAGAAATAAGGATTCTGGAGCACTTTTTGAGTCATTGGGCGTTATCTGAAGAGAGTCTTCTGAATCCCATAATCTCTAGAACCCTCGGGATTTTCAAAATCTTCAGAATCATCTGAATCTTCTGAATCTTCTAGATCTTCTGAAACCTCTGAATCAATGAATCCTGAATTCTCTGAATTCTCTGAATCCTCTGAATCCTCTTACTCTTCTCTATTCCCTTCTCCATTACCACACTGATCCACTTGAAACTTCCTGCTCTTCTTCTTCTCATATTGCACTTCTTCCGCCCGTTCCCCCACTCATCCGACTACTTTGTCCCCTTCTTCCAAACAAAAAACTATAAATTGAGCGCCAAATTGGTTTTGTCTCCGTCTTCTTCTCAGCTGACCTCCCCTCCTGAACATCCTCTTTTTGTTTTCCTCCCTCCATTGGCCGTTGTTTTGCAGAGAAGACGTCGAGCAGAATGACATAAGCGGCTGTCCGTCCAAATGCGTCTCGGCTCCAACAGTTACGATGTTCAGCGGACCGAGGCGATCGGCGAAGAGGTCGCCAAGTCGCCGCCGCCGAACCATATCAGGTGCACCGTCACGTTCCTTGATAGCACGGCTTATCATTTTGAGATTGAGGTGGGTTCTGGAAGATTCTAGAGGATTCTAGAGGATTCTGGAGGATTCTGAAGGATTCTGAAGGATTCTGAAGGATTCTGAAGGATTCTGGAAGATTCTAGAGGATTCTAGAGGATTCTGGAGGCTTCTGAAGGATTCTGGAGGATTCTGGAGGATTCTGAAGGATTCTGAAGGATTCTGAAGGATTCTGGAAGATTCTGGAAGATTCTGAGGGTTCTGGAAGATTCTGGAGGATTCTGAAGGATTCTGAAGGATTCTGGAGGATTCTGGAAGATTCTGAGGGTTCTGGAAGATTCTGAAGGATTCTGAAGGATTCTGAAGGATTCTGGAAGATTCTGGGAGATTCTGAGGGTTCTGGAAGATTCTGGAGGATTCTGAAGGATTCTGAAGGATTCTGGAGGATTCTGAAGGATTCTGAAGGATTCTGAAGGATTCTGGAAGATTCTGGAAGATTCTGAGGGTTCTGGAAGATTCTGAAGGCTTCTGAAGGATTCTGAAGGATTCTGGAGGATTCTGGAGGATTCTGGAAGATTCTGAAGGATTCTGAAGGCTTCTGAAGGATTCTGGAGGATTCTGGAAGATTCTAGAGGATTCTGGAGGATTCTGGAGGATTCTGAAGGATTCTGAAGGATTCTGGAGGATTCTGGAAGATTCTGAGGGTTCTGGAAGATTCTGAAGGATTCTGAAAGATTCTGGAGGTCACAAAATTCCCCATTTTCCAGAAGAACTCCCTTGGAATAGTGCTTCTCGAAAAGGTCTTCAACTACTTGGAAATCATCGAAAAAGACTTTTTCGGTCTCATTTTCATCGCTGTCGACAACTCTTCCACTCAACAAAAAAAGTGGTTGGACCCATCGAAATGTCTTCGAAAACAGATGGTCTGCCCCCCTTATCACCTCTTTTTCCGTGTCAAATTCTACGTCCGTGACCCGAATCGTCTCCGCGACGAGTTCACAAGGTTCCAGTTCTATCAGCAAGTCCGTCAGAATCTCGAAGAGGGCAGGTTGCCGTGTAATGAGGGATCATTGGCGTTGTTGGCGAGTTATGTGGTTCAAGGTGAGACTCTAAAGATTCTAAAGTAAGGATTCTGAATTGAGGGGATTTTTCAGCTGAAGTAGGAGATTTTGAAGAAAAGACTCATGGAATTGCGAGGACGTGTCTGTGTTACAAGATTCAGTTTGCCACTTTGCCAGATGATTTCTCGGATCGGGTCGCGGAACTTCATCAGATTCACATGTGAGTGGCGGGTCAGAAGAATCAGGGGCATAAGGAGAAGCTTCTGGATCTTCTGGAGATTCAGAAAAAGCTCCAGGAGCTTCATAAGGTTTGAAAGATTCATGACAATTGAACTTCAGAAGACCTGAATCTTCAGAAGCTTCCGAAGATCTAGACCGTTTAAGATTCAGAAGACCTGGATCTTCAGGTGATTCATTAGATTCAGAAAGAGCTCCGGAAGCTTCAGAAGCTTTGGAAGATTCACGGCCATTGAGCTTCAGAAGCTCCAGGAGACTCCGATGATCTAGATTGAGCTTCAGAAGCTTTGGGGAATTCTGAATAGTGAGAAGAAGCTTCAGAAGATCCTGGTCTTTAAAGATTCTGAAGCTTCTGGAGACTCTGAAGATTCATAAGGTTCAGATGAAACCCAGAAGTTCTAGAAGCTTTAGAAGAGTCATAGCCATTGAACTTCACAAGACCTTCTTCTTCAGAAGCTTCAGGAGACCCCAATGGTTCAGAATAAGCTTTAGAAGCTTTAGAGCAATCTGAATAGGCGAAAGACGCTTCCGAAGACCTAGGATTTTGAAGTTTCAGAAGATTCAGAAGACCTGGAGCTTCAGATGACTCAAAAGATTCAAAAAAAGCTCTAAAAGCTCCAGAAGCTTCAGAATACAGCTTCAGAAGACCCTGATGGTTCAGAATAAGCTCCAGAAGCTTTGAAGGATTCTGAATAGGCAAAAAAAGCTTCAGATGGAGCTCCTGAAGATTCAGAAGACTTTGAGCTTCAGGAGAATCAGAAAAATGCTTCAGAAGACCTGAGCTTTGAAGATTCTGAAGGTTCTGAAGCTTTGTGAGCCTCTGAAAATCTAGAAGAAGCTCCTGAAGATTCAGAAGATATTAGGCTTCTGAAGCTTCTGAATCGTGTTCCTTAACCCCTCCCCCTATCATCCCCCCCCCTCTCTCTCACAATCCCCAATTTTCCAGCGGCCAAACCCCGGACATTGCCGAGCAGAACTTTCTTGAACACGCCCGTCGCCTCGAAATGTACGGAATGGACGTCTACGACGGCCGCGATGCCAACCACCTTCCCATTGAAATCGGCGTCGGAGCAGTCGGAATCAAGGTGTTTCACGATGGACTCAAGATGAACGAGTACGTGTGGGCACGGATCCGAAAGCTGAGTTTCAAAAAGAAACAGTTCCAAGTGCTGGTGGCGAGTGAGGATGGGCCCAGTGAGACGATCATGATATTCAACATTCTGTCGTCGAAAACTTGTAAGCTGTTGTGGAAATGCTGTATAGAACAGCACACGTTCTTCCGATTGAAAACGCCTCCGAAGACGCCGCAGAGGAAGGTTTTCAACTTTGGAAGCAAGTTTCGGTATAGTGGAAGGACGGAATATCAGACATTGGAGGAGAATGAACACAGGAAGGCGGCTGGGCATCGGGGGTTCCATCGGTGAGTATTTGGAGGTTGAAATCTAGAGAATCCGAGAAATCAGGAGGTTCAGAATTCAGAATTCAGTTTTATTCAAGATGCAGGATTCAGAAGGCTTCAGATTCAGAATCTAGAAGATTCAGAAGAGAACATGAAAATTGAATTCTGAATCTTCTGAACTTTCTCGGAATTTTGGTATTTCTGTTTCCAAGTCTTCTGAATTCTGAATCTTTGAAGTTCTGATTGAAAACCTTGTTGATTCTGAATCCTGCCTTCGTCACAGAATCTTCAAGCTCCAGAATCTCAGAATCTTTAGAATTCAGAATTGAAAAGATTCAGCTTTCAAACAGCTCAGAATTCAGAATTCAGTTGGATTCAGTGTTCAAAAGGCTTAGGAGATTCAGAAGATTCAGGAATCCTCAATATCACAAAATTTTCTGGATCCTTGGAATTCTCAGATTCCCCGGAATCCCTGAATCCTTGAGTTTCTGAACCCCTCCCCCCTTGGGGCTCCAGAATCTCAGAATCTCCAGAATCCTGTAACCTCCAGAATCCTCCCAGAATCGTAGAGCTTCAGAATCCCAATCTCACCGGGATTCCCTGCCCCCTGAATCTCCAGAATCCCCCCCCAAAATCTCTGCCCCTCCCCGAACCATCCTCTTTTTCCAGCTCCCTGTCCAAGTCCTCCTTCCTCCGCTCCACCTTCTCTGGCAACACCCAATCCATCGACTCTTCCCGTTACACCAACACCACCACCACCGACTCTCCCGAACTTCCCTCCAGGTAAGCCCCTTCCCCCTTATCACCCCCTCACCGCATGCTTCACAGTGGCCAACTGCTCGCACGCCGTCTCCTCAGCGCCGCCCGTCACGACACCGACTCTTCGGATGCGTTGGGCTACGCGTCGGACGGCGCCGTCGTCTGTGCTCCACTCACCACTCCCCTTTCACCAAGACGCACTCGAGACTACGCTACAGATAGGTACGAGAGCCAATTAGAAGCCTTCCTGTTTGTATCGAATTGCTCTTTTGGCCATGTTTGCCGAGAATCTCCGCGAAAGAGTCTCCGATCAAATATCGCTGCCTTTCTGAGACATCGCTGAGACATTACTGCAAAGTTCCTTCCCTTATCATTTGTTTTCTTATCAGTGGCTATGTTATCTTTTATCTTTTATCAATCACGTTCCCCTATTCCCCTAATCCATCCGCATGCCACCAACATACAGTTTCCCTAAAGCCGTGCGGATAATAGGCGCCTTCGGAAAACTGGTTGGCATTGTAAAGTGCAGAAAAGGGAAATGTCGTAAAATTCCATGCCAAAAGGGTACCTCACAAATTGAGGCCTACAGTAATTCATAAGCTTTTCCTACGAGACCCTTTTACCCTTTTGGCGGCGGAAAGTTTAGCATTTTGTGCAGAGTGTCGTCAAGTTTGGCGCAAAGTCCGCATTTCGCCAACTACCGTAACCCAGTAACTTTGAAGACGCAATACGTTAAACTTTCGCTACAAGACCATTTTAGCGGAAATTCAAATTGTCGTCAAGTTCGGTGAGAAGTCCGCAATTTGCCAACTACCGTAACTTAGTCACTTTAAAGGCGCATTACGTCAAATTTTCGCTTTTTCATCCATTATGTGCATAGTGTCGTCAAATTGAGTGTCAAGTCCGCAATACGCCAACTACAGTAACCCAGTCACTTTGAAGGCGCATAGGCGTCCGTCTTGTGCAAAGTGTCGTCAAGTTTTGTGCAAAGTCCGCAATCCGCCAACTGCAGTAACCCGATCACATTAGTGTCGTCAAGTTCGGTGCATTGTCCGCCACTACCGTATCCCTCCATTTCTCATAACAATACCCCCAAAAGCAAGCAAAAAATTCGGGAACGATTAAGTGCTTTCACACCTTGCCCAAATACACACATAAATGGCCGTGTTTACCCCCGTGTTTCTGTCACCCCCCACAAACACGGCACAGCACATTTCCATCGAGAAAAGTGTCGATTTCCAAACTGACCTCTCTGCCTGTCTGCGTCTCTCTCGAACCCGTACTCTCTTGCTGATATCAATCTCTTCCGTTTTTCGGCGATCCGGGCGGCTTGATCAAGATCGCGGCTCGCGGAGCCCCCCGTTTATTTATCTCCGCCTCAAAGCTGTCATTATCAACATTTTTGTGGCCGCGTCCTGTCATATCCTCGTTTTTCTTCTCGTCGTGAACCGGAAGCCCCACCGATCCGATCGATCCTTGCTTGCCTTGCCTCACTTTTCGTTTTGCTGAAACTTCCCTTCACTTTTTGTCTTCTTCTTCTTCTTCCACCCCAATTCCAAACCAGTTCCCCCTACCTCATGTCTGTCACAAGACGATCGATGATGAGGTCGCTAATCAGCGTGAAAATGGGGTTCCTTTTACGGAATTGTCTTTGTCTTTGAAATAGTTGTGGCAAGGGCGCTCTATTGAGAATATGGTTTTGGCGGGAATTCAAATTTGAAACTTCGAAATTATCAGTTGGAAACTTTGAAAGTTTCGTTTCAAGACCCAAAAACCTTTTTTGCAAATGCGCTCCATTGAGAATCAAGTTTTAGCGGAAATTCAAATTCACAACTTTTCCCTTCAAAACCCATTGCGAAATTCGTTCTGGGTACTCAAATTCGATAACTTTTTTAGCTTTTTCAAAACCTCAAAATTCCCTTTTTTCAATTTTGGAAATTTCGTTTCAAGACCCAATTTGAAATTTCTTACTTTCTCATAGTTGTAGTTGCGCTCCATTGAGAACCTAGTGTTTTGGCGGGAATTCAGAACTTTTGAATTTTCAGAAGTTTCGCTTCGAGACCCAGTATAAAATTTTGTACAGTAACCCTTCAGAAGCATCATTTTTCTTATAGTTGCAACTGCGCCCCACTGAGAACCAAATATTTTGGCGGGAATTCAAAAATTTTGAACTTCGCTCCGAGACCCATTGTAAAATTGCTCATATGAGAACAATACAGCAATCACGCTCCATTGAGAACTCACCATTTTGGCGGGAGTTCAAAATTTTCAAAATGAGTGCATTTTTATCAGATAAATTTAAAAAAGTGGAAAATTTTGGAAAAAATTTTTTTAGACTTTGAAATAAATTTTTCTGTTAAAAAAAGCTTCAAAAAAATATTTCCAATCGAACAAAAATTCCAAAAAAAATTTTTTCGACCCAAAAAAAAATCGTCAAAGTTATGTACAGTAGTCGTCAATTTCATTCATCTCTGACTCACAATAGACTGTATTATTTATTTATTCTGCCTAGTTTTCCCTCCTTTTTTCATTTTCCCAATGCAAATTCTACCTACCATTTTCGGCTTTTCCCTGCCCGACCACACCCCACAATTAGTTGCTTGCTGCTGCAAAAGAAAAGTCTCTTTTGCCTTCCACTTGACAAACTGCGCACTTTTAGAAAGAATATATGGGTCATTTGCGACTATATCAACTCTTCTTGACCTCATATATGCTTAAATGACCGTTGCCTTGACGCGCCTTGTGTCCACTTTACGTCATTTCTTCTCTCGTTTTTTTTTTGCGATGAGGCCAACGACCCTGAACGGCAGTGCGCGAAAAACAATTCCGACCGTCTCGTGTCTCTCTTTATTCATTCCCATTCTGCAGATTTTACCCATTCCCCCCAACATTTTCTTTGTCTCGTTGGTTTTGCTAAACTGAATTTTTGTACGGTTTGAAGCCCTTTTTGGCAAGTGCGCTCTATTGAGAACCTTTTCAATTGGAATTGAAAACTTTGAAGTTAAAGCTTTAGAACGATAGTTTTCAAAATTGAAAAGTTTCGCTTTCAGACTCATTGCAAAATAAGCTCTCAAAAACTGTTTTAGCAAATGCGCCCTATTGCGAGGCAAGGTTTGGCGGGAGTTCAAATTTGAAAGTTTTCGCTCCAAGACCCGTTTCAAAATCAGCTCTCAAAAGATATTTTATCAAAGGCGCTCCATTGAGAACCAAGTTTTGACAGGAATTCACATCCGAAATGATCAATTTTGAAAATTTGAAATTTTCGTTTCAAGACCCAGAAAACTCCCTAGTAAGTGCGCTCCATTGAGAACCAAGTTTTGGCGGGAGTTCAAAATGATTAGTTTGAAACTTCAAATTGTTCGTTTCAAGACCCCTTTAGCAAATTCGCTCTATTGAAAATCTAGTTTTGCAATCTCCAATTTTTCAAAACTTTTCGCTTCAAGACCCAAATTGCCTTAGGTAGTTTTGTCGTCGGTCGGTACGTAATGTTCGCTCTAATGAGAACTTGTTTCTGCTTCTCTCAAATAATTATCGCTTGCTTCTGAACCTCTTTTGACTCTTTCTTTTTCGGTTTGTTCCACTTCCAAGTTCCGAGACAAACCATGATTTACAGTGATGTCCCTCTTCCGATCCATCCTCTTCTGATTATTATCTCCTCTCTCTTTTCTCGTCTTCTTTTCCCGCCATTTCACTTCTTCTATTCTTCAGCCGAATGTTCCAAAACGAAACGAAATCCCAGTAATTTTTGACATGGAAGTGCCCGCATTCGTCGGCAAAGCGTGTCTGAAACTCAAGGGTTTATGTGTGAACGTGTGGACTGCCACGTTGGCCACGTGTCAGGACCGCGATGAGTTTGACGAGAAAGTGGCGCCAAGGGCGTTTCGGTGAGTTTCACTCATGTGAATTTGAAGATTTGATCAGCTTCTGGGGTTAGCATTTCAAATTGGCGCGCGCACGATATTTCGAAGCGAAAGCTACAGTAAACTTTAGATTTGCAAATTTTGACTGATTTGGGAGTTTTTATGATATTTTCTCATAAAAACAAGTAAAAAACAGAACTTTTCTCAATTCCTAACAAATTTCACCAGTTTCTACCAATGTCAGATGAAATTTCATGAAAAATCATCTTTTTTTTTTTAAAACACCTCTTTTTTCCTGAAAAATTGTTGAGAATTGCTGAAATTTGGTATAAAATGACTGAAATCATGTCATTTCTATAAAAAAAAACTTGTCCAGAAGCCGTATTTCAGCCGGGAGCCATTTTCGTGGCGAGACCCACCAGGTGAATCGCCACGGGACGGCAATAATAGTGGAAAATGCAAATCTTACTGTAGTTTTGGCTGCGAGATGTATATCGTGCGCGCCAATTTGAAATTTTGAACAACATTTCTGAAAACACTTTTTTCCCGCCTTCTTTTCAAATTTAAGAAATTTCAACTTGAACTTCAAAAAATATTCCCATTCCCCAGTGGAATCCCCACCTGTCTCCCCCATAACAACCATCTCTTTTCCCCCACTTGTCCCCCTCCTTCTTCACAAAAGTAGCATCCTTTCACACCACTTCTTCTTCTTCGGGGGGTGGTCATCCATGCACTTAAACATGTGTAAATGCGTCCCCCCAGAGACCATTTTTTGATAAACGCGTCGGAGGCAAAGAAAAAGAAGAAGAGACCCGTATCGTAAAGTCTCGCTTCTTCTCACAACTCTAAGGATCCGGAAATCGAATGAGAGGCTTAGGGTCCAGAGGGGTCCCTCTTGCATGTCCCCGGGAACACCGAAAGGTGTAAAGCAAAGCCACGGGATCCAATCCGCCACCTCCAATTTACGAGCTCATTGAGCAGAGAAGCTCTGCGAGGGACCCTCGACGTATTCAATTTCCCGTGCCCTAAAAAGGCAACATAATCCGTGGCAGTGCAGGTAAACAACGGGATTAAGGGGGGGACCACCCTTGGAGAAGCTGTTTTGAAGGTTCGAAAAGTGTTCGAGAATAATGGGGAAATGGGGATAAATTGGGCTGAAAATATTGTGATGTCATTATTGGAAGAGGAAGTTCCTGGAAGGCCCCCGACAGAATAGTTTGAGTTTCTTTTTTCAAATAAATTTTTTTAGCTAGATAAAAGTGTCCTAATCAATTTTCTAGTTAAAAAAGATTTCGGAAAAAATTTTTGAAATTGTGAAAAAAATCGGTGAAAAAAATCACATTTTGGGCGCCGCACTGATAAAGTTTGAGCTGATAGCAACCCTTATGAAATTTTTTTCACTTTCAAATAAATTTTTTCGATTAGATGAAGGTGTCAAAAACATGTTTGTAGCTTGTCAAAATTTCAGAAAAAATTTTTGCAATGGTGAAAAAAATCGATGCAAATTTATAAAAATCAGGTGTCATTGTGAAAAAGTTTCAGTTGATAGCAACCCTCACAAAATTTTTTTCATTTTCGAATAAATTTTTTCAATTAGATAAAAACGTCGAGATTATATTTGTAGTTGGTCAAAATTACTGAAAAATTTTTTGAAAAGGCGAAAAAAATCGTCAAAAAAGCCTAGAGTACTGTAGGATTTTTCGAAATTTCAGAATTCTGGAATTCTAAAGCTTCAATATCTCCGAAACATTCCAAATTTCCTTGAGGTCACACCCTCTTCTCTCGCCAAACATGTTTTTCTCTCGCGAGGTCCATCAGTAACTGCCCCAAACACTATACAAAACGCAAAAATGCTTCCCAAACCAAACAGCTGACGCCTTCTTCTCCTCTTCCAGTGTCAAACAACAATCAGTTTTTGTCTCCCCCTTTTCCCCGGCTTTTCCTCTCCGTTTCGCCCATCTGATTGCACTGCCAAAAGGCTCCGCCCTCCTGCGTCTCCACTGCATCGCGTACTCTCTCTCTTGCTTGCAACAACATGATGCAGCTGTAACCCGCCCCTTCGCTCCGGCTCATTCTCACCACTAACCCAGAAGCTTCGCCGGGCTTCTGAAAATGCTGAAATTCGCAGTTGGGCCATGGGTGGCTGATAAGTACGGCACGACCAGTGTCGTCAGAACTGCTAGGAACATGCCGCCGCAAGTTAGGAGGATACGGTAAGTGATTTTTCTTTGCTTTGCTTACTAGTTTTCGCGTCGAGACCCATATTTGTGATTCTAGAACTCTCTGTGATTCTAGAATTCTGAATCTTTTCAGAATAGGGCTCCTGATTTCTAATTTTAAGCTTCTGGAAATTTCGGGATTCTGAATTGCAGAAGCCTTAGAATTCTGAATCTTCTTTATTTTTATTCTGAATTTTTAATGTGATGAAATCTGATTTCTGAACCCGAAAATTGACAAAAAAATGATAAAAATTTGAAAATTTGGGAAAAAAAATTTTCAAAAAAAAAAAATTTTTTTTCAATTTTTTTCTTGAAATTTCGTATTTTTTGAATTTTATGAAATCTTGTTCCTGAACCTAGATTCTGACAAAAAAATCATTTTAAAATTAAAATTTTCAAAAATTTTCGAAAAATATTTTTTTCAAATTTTTGAAATTTTGATTTTTGTGAAACTCAGTTCCTGAACCTGAATTCTGACAAAAATTCCTTCAAAAAATTGAAAATTTCAAAAAAAAAATTTTGAAAATTTTTCGAAATTTTTTTCCAATTTTTCAAAAAAAAAAATTTTTTTTAATTTCTGAAATTCCCCTTTTTTTTATCAGTTTCCACCCCGGAAACCCAATTCCTCATCATTTTCTCCAATTTCAAAATGCCAATTCACCACTCTTATCACTGATAAGGTTAATATTTGATGATGACACAGCCTCCGCAACACTCCTTTTTCCCGGCCAAAGAGGGAAATATTCATATTTTCATATCATTGAGCCCAAAAAAAGCGAGAGAAAAGTTCACATTTTCGTCCCCGGAAAAGACGGAAAAGTGTGTCCAAGGCACACGGGAAAAGGCCAATTTCGGGGCGATCTTTCAGCCCCATCTCACTATGTACACATGCATAAAACATTCGGCCGTCCCCCGCAAAAATATATATATTTCCATCGGAATTCGGGGCTGAAAACGGATGGAATGAATAGAAACGATGCACGGATGAGTGACGGGGACAGGCAATTATTCGGCCGGAGGGGGTCAATTATAGGAGATGAGGATCGTGTTCCGAGAGAGAGAGACATACAAGTTTTGGTTTCACCCCAACAACCTATTTCATTCCTTTGCTAGTTTGGAAATGCGCTCTGTCGAACTAAAGTTGAAATTGTTTCAAATTTGGCGCAGTACAGTAGAGCGCGCTTGCCACGTGGCAGCTTTGAAAACGCGCTCTACTGTACTAAAAATGGCGGGATTTTCAAATTTTTTGGAAATTTGACTTCAAGGCCGTTGGTTTTCTAGGTTATTTGTGAACTTTATTCAAATTTGGTGCCCGATCATTTTTGGGACTCATTACAGTAGAGCGCGCTTGCATTGAGTCGTCTAGAAGGTGAAAATGCCACGTGACATCTTTGAAACGCGCTCTACTGCACTGAAATTGCCGGGAAATTCAAATTTTTGGAAATTTGGCTTCAGGACCGTTTTTTCTAGGTAATTTGTGATTTTTTTCAAATTTGGCGCCCGACCATTTTCGGGGGCTCAGTACAGTAGAGCGCGATTGCATTAAGCCGACTAGAGGTGAAAATGCCACGTGGCAGCTTTGAAAACACGCTCTATCGTACTGAAATTGGCGGGGGGTTCAAATTTTTAGAAAATTTGGCCTCAGAACCTTCGCTAAGCATGAGTGCAGTAAAGCGCATTAGCATTGCCTGCCACGTGGCAGCCTTCCCAGAGCCCTGTTTAAAATTTTGAATTCATCAATGTCCACCGTACTGAAATTGGCGGGAGGTTCAAAATTTTGAATTCCACGTGGCATTTTGTGAAATGCGCTCTACCGTACTGACCCTCAAGTTGCGATTTCAAATCTTTCAAACTCCCGTCAATTCCACAAGCAGTCCAGTAGAGCACATTTGCATCCGTCGGTCAATCTCCCTTCTTCCTTGGTTCATTGTAAAACTATCCTTCTGGAAAAAAGAGAAAAGCTTTCCCTTTCCTGAAACCCGATCTTGTTCCCCAGCTTCTCCTGATCTCCGATCATCTGTCAAGTGTCATGTCCCTTGTCACGTTATCAGTGTCTTATCAGAACAAAAAACAATCAACAATCAACAACTGTACGAATGTTTACACGACAAAAAGCAGGGACAAAAACGGAACACTATACGACACAACTCCTTCTTCTCGCATATTGTCAATGACACCACCGGGCGAGCCGCCGCCTCTTTCCGCTTCTCTTTCCGCGCGCCGCGCCGCGGAAAACCGTAATTCGATACTCTTGAAAACCGCCTGTCTCGAGAGACCGGTTACTTCTTTTTGGCGCGAGACACTGTGAGATACGAGTAGTGCACGTGTGAAGCAGACAGTTTTGATTTGAGAGAGAACGAGCCGGCCGAAAGAGTTGACAGTGAGGAGCCGACTCTCTGGGCCGCGCACGTGGAGCAACGAGCTTCTCATTAGTTTCACTTATTGATTGATTTGATGGACCTACATAACTATACGTTTTCCTCAAAAACCCGTTAGATCTTGCAGTCAATTTTGGCCTTTTTAGCCTAGAAAGCCTTCAGAAGGCCTATAAAGCTTCGAAAGTGTCAGCTCACAACTGCCAGTTCTT
This sequence comes from Caenorhabditis becei, assembly GCA_900536315.3. NCBI lineage: Eukaryota > Metazoa > Nematoda > Chromadorea > Rhabditida > Rhabditidae > Caenorhabditis > Caenorhabditis becei. Next base: position 36,510 of record LR539812.1, on the reverse strand, counting down.
TGGATTGTGAGCTATGAACTGTCAGCTCTAGACTACCAGCTCATGGATTCACAGTTTGCAACTAATAGCTTATCATTATCACCTTCTATGACTGTCAGTTCGTTAAGCTACTCTCAGATTGGACCGCCAACTGATAACTCTCATAAGATTGTCAGTTTTTCTCCTGTCAGCTCTAAACTACCGGTTCAGGGTTACTGTCAGTTTAGCTACTAGAAGCTTGGAACTGCCAGTTAAGGGTTGTCAGCTCCTAGACTGTCAGCTCTGAGGACTGTTTGCTTTTAGAACTGTCAGGTTAAGATTGTCAGCTCCCAAACCATAAGCTTTTCCAACTGTCAGCTCTAAGGACTGTCAGCTTTTCTAACTGTCAGCTTTTGAAACTGTCAGTTCATTATTGGAAGCTCCTAGACTATCAGATTTTCAACTGCCACCCTGAGAACTATCATCTTCTCAAACTGTCAGCTCTGAAAACTGTCAGCTTCTGAAACTGCCAGCTCATGCTCCCAGACTTCAAAATCAATTTACCCCCTCTAAAATTTCACTTCCGTGATCTTCGATCTCCGCCAATGTTCCACCCGAAAGTCCATAAAGTGTGAAGAAGTAAGCAGTAGCGGCTTACACTCCGCATTCCTGTCGTTATTTGTCCAACGTCTTCTCCTTCTCCTCTTTTGTCGCTTCTTCTCCTTCACATTGCATTGAATTCGGCCTGCTTGCCTCCCACAGATTATACTACTGCGTCGGCGATATATGACCCAAATCCCCCCTACGCTTTCAAAAAGTCAAAAAGTTTCTTGTTTTTCAGCGAATCATCAGCGCCGTCCCTTCGACAGCAGCGTCTCAGCAAAGAAGCGATCTACTACGGAACTCAGGAGAGCTGCGACGAGAAGAGCTGGACGCCGAGCATGGTGAGTTGGCTGAGCAGCTGTGGGGGCTTTATGAGCATCGTGGAGAGGTGATAATGTAGCCTATTTATATCATCTCTTGGGGGGGAATGATGTTTGCATTGTACTGCTGATCGAGTGGAGTTTTTTGAGGGATCTTTGAACTGTTAGCAGGTGGATTTTGATGACCAGAGCTCGGAGGGTCTTATCAGTATGCTTTTCTATTCAAATAGATGGAAATTCAAATTTCGCCCCAACCACAGAGTTTGGCTTGATGCCAAGCTTGCTGTAAGCTTGATAACATTTTTATATTTTTTCACCGATTTTTTTCCCTATTTCAAAAAATTTGTCAGTAATTTTGATCAACTACAAAAATGTACCTGACACTTTCATTTACCATTAAAAATTTATTTAAAAATTTACACAATTCATTTCGACGAGATTTCTCACTGTAAAATTGCAGCTCCAAGCAAAGAATTATTTGATTTTCAACGATTTTTTTCGGCATTTCAAAAAATTTTTCAGTAATTTTGATCAACTACAAAATTGATTTTTACACTATTCTCTAACACAAAAAATTTTTTGAACAAGAAAAAATTCATTTTGAAGAGATTTCTCAATGCAAAGTTGCAGCTCCAAGCGAAGAGTTGATCATTTTTCGATGATTTTTTTCGGCATTCCAAAAATTTTTTCAGAAATTTTAATCAACTACAAAATTGATTTTGACATCTTTATCTAACACACAAAATTTATTTGAAAGTGAAAAAAATTTTCTTGGGGCCCCTTTCAGTGAAGGAAATACAGTAGTATTCACTACTGTTGAGTCTCAAAAGTTTGAATTTGGCGCCAAGCTCCAAGCTGTACAGTATCACATGACTATATAGTTACTACTTTTCTTCTGAAAAAAAGCGAATCTCGAATACACGAACACAAATAGAAAACACAAGGCGTCGAGCACTTACTGCGTCGCCAAGTGTGCCGCGCGCCGATCCTTCGGTCCGGTTTCTTTCCTCTGCGTCTCGAAGGATTAGAAAGAGAGAGAAGAAGCGGCGGTACGGTTGAGCACACACTCTCGCAGCTCCAACCCAAACCTTAGGGGGGGCTCGTTTCGCCCCGGTTACTGTCTATCTCTCTCTCTGTTCACTGGCAAGTCATTGCCGGGCGCGAATGCCCATCGGTAACTCGGTGTCGTTTCGCGTCAATGCGGCGCCCGGCAAAATTGATATCGCCGAGACGATTAAGCGGTTCAATAAACAGGTGAGATTTGGGGATTCTAGTTTCAAGCTTCAAAACGAACAAAAGTTTCCGGCGCAAATCGTGCTGCGCCTTTAAAGCGGGGTACGGTAGTTGCGTATCAATTAATTTTGTCTTTTCCATAGATTTTCCTCATTTTTATCGATTTTTCAACAGATTTTCACATTTTTTACACAAAATTACCCTTTTTGCTCTTTTTTGACGTAAAGAATGCGAAAATTGGTTGAAAAATCGATGAAAATGAGAAAAATCATTGCGCAACTACCGTACCCCGCTTTAAAGGCGCAGCACGTTTTGCGCCGGAAACTTTCGATTCCCTTCAAGCTCCAAATTGCTCAAGCTTCACTCAATCATCTCCAAACATGTTCCCCCCAAATCAATCGATAATCATCACCTCTCTCAAAAAATGTGTCAATTAGTTGTCTCTTTTGTGTGTCTCTCTGGCTCTCCCTCTCGAAAAAATGCCTCGCGCGCTACGAGACTTGCCCCGAGACACACTATCACAAACACGATTCGAGAGCACATGCTCCATCGCCCCCGCCAAGTTAAAGTGTTTCCAGGCGTGCACCTCCACATCGCCCGGAATCCACGCAGCCGCCCGTCCCGTCACAACTCCGAATGGCGGCGCTAGGAAGGCGACGAATGGATACTCGGCCTACGGGTATGCCAACTCGACGCAGACCCAACAGCCGACAAGCACTACCACCACTAATGCCAACTACTCCCCTTATTTGAGTGAGTCCTATCCGGCTTCAGAGATCATCTCCCTCATTTTGTAGATGGCACAATATCCCGATCTTCCGGAGTAGCAGTGGCCAAGACAGCCGCTAGGGGCCTTCCTCCGACTAACCACAATACGTCGAGTCCCCGGAACTCGGTTGCCAGTTACTCCTCGTTTGCATCAGCAGGAATCGGTGGAAGCCCGCCGAGGTCCAGGAGATCTCCGCAGAGTAATAAGGTGAGTTTGACGGAATGAAGGCGTCTAGAACCACTGTCAGCTTCTCGGACTGTCTGCTCTCACTGTTAGTTTAGAACTATCAGGTCTTAGAATTGTCATTTTAGAACTGGTAGCTTATAACTGTCAGCTCAGGTTCCATGACTGTCAGCTTCAAGAACTGCCAGTTTGAAACTGTCAGCTCTCACTGTCAGGTCCCGGGACTATCAGCTCTGAACTGTCAGCGGTTAGGATTGCCATTTTGGACCTGATTGCTTATAACTGTCAACTCTTCAAACTGTCAGTCTTAGGACTGTCAGCTCTCACTGTCAGGTTCTGGGACTATCAGTTGAAGACTGATTGCTTATAACTAAGTCAGCTCAAGAACTCAAGACTCCCTTGACTGTCAGTTCTCATTGTCTCACAACTATCAGGTCTTACTGTTAGAATTGATAGGTTAGGACTGCTAGAACTATCAGCTCCAGGAAGCTACCAACTTTGAACTGTCAGCTCCCCTGACCCAAAACCTCTAACTTCTCCTCTTTTTCAGTCAAGCAGCCCAGTCGGAGAAGACCAAGTGGTCACCATCAAAATGCGTCCGGACCGACACGGCCGATTCGGTTTCAACGTGAAAGGCGGTGCCGATCAGAACTACCCAGTGATCGTGTCCCGCGTGGCTCCCGGCAGTTCGGCCGACAAATGCCAGCCCCGACTGAACGAGGGAGATCAGGTGCTGTTCATCGACGGACGGGATGTTTCGACGATGTCGCATGATCACGTCGTCCAGTTCATTCGATCAGCACGGGCGGGAGCCAATGGAGGAGAGCTTCATTTGACGATTCGGCCGAATGGTGAGTAGAGAAAGAGAGAAAGAGAGCACTCGAAGGTCAAGTTTGGTTAGAGAAAATGGGCGAATGAGTCATCACCAACACGGCATTTTTCCTCTTTTTCGGGCCGCCTGTGAATGAATGAATCATTCATTTCATTCGCTTTTTCAGTATCGATTCATACATATATATTTCTACTTTCGCTCCTAATCGGGGCTTTGTTTGGGAACATGATGTTGTTTTTAACATCGCTTCTCACAATATTACTCATATTCATTTTTACGAGAGGCAAGTGTCATTTTTGGGCAAAAAAAGTATTTCTTTAGACAAAAATGGCTTTTTACTGTGAAAATCACTCAAAAACTAAAATTTCGCTCTGCGTCTCCACGTGTCGCATACTATTTCGTCTACCAAAATCTTAAAGGCGCACAGGGAAACTAGTTGTAGTTGGTGGGTCTGAAAATTTATATTTATTGATTTTTAGAGAGGCGAGTGCTATTTTTAGACAAAAATGGCTTTTTCTTTTGAAAAATTACACAAAAACTCCACGTGTCACATTTTCTTTCGTCTACCAAAATCTTAAAGGCGCATAGCGAAACTAGTCGTAAGTGGCAGGTCTGAAAACGCAGTTTTATTGATTTTTAGCTTTTTTTAAATTGATTTTTTTATTTTGATTTTTCCAGTGTACCGTCTCGGAGAAGAAGTCGACGAGCCCGACAGCACAATGGTCCCCGAGCCGGCCCGTGTCGCCGACTCGGTCCCCCGATCCGACAAGCTCTCCCAGTCCCTCCGACTCCTCGCAGACGCCCTGAACACTGGAAAAGTCGTCGATCAGTTCGAGATGCTCTACAGGAAAAAACCGGGACTTTCCATGAATATCTGTCGACTGAATGTGAACTTGAACAAGAATCGGTACAGAGATGTGTGTCCGTACGATGAGACAAGGGTGATCTTGCAAAGTGGAGGCAGTGGGGACTATATCAATGCAAATTATGTTAATGTAAGTGTGCTCTAACTCTAATGAGTATTTCCCTCAATATTTTGAGTTATTTTCCTAGTCTTTTGAAAAAAAAAAGCCTGAAAAAGTGTTCTAGGTCAAAAAAGTTTGAGCTGATAGAAACTCATTATGAAATTTTTTTGAATTTTCAAATAAATTTTTTGTGTTAGGTAAAGATGTCAAAATAAATTTTGTAGTTTGTCAAAATCACTGAAAAATTTTTGAAACGGTAAAATTTTTTTTTTGAAAAATCATGAAAATAAGGTGTCATTCTAGGCTCCTCACTGATAAAGTTCGAGCTGATAGCAATCTTTAAAAAATTTCTTTCACTTTTAAATAAATTTTTTCGAGTAGATAAAGGTGTTGAAATCATTTTTGTAGTTGAACAAAATCACTGAAAAATTTTTTGAAATTGTGAAAAAAATCGGTGAAAAATCATGAAAATAAGGTGTCATTCTGGGCTCCTTACTGATAAAGTTCGAGCTGATAGCAACCCACAAGATTTTTTTTTATTTTGAAATAAATTTTTTTTGGTTAGATAAAAGTATCGAAATCAAATTTGTAGTTGAACAAAATTTTTGAAATAGTGAAAAAAATCGTTGAAAAATGAACAACTTGTCAATTGAAGCTGCAACTTTACAGTAAGAAATCTCATCGAAATGAATTTTTTTAATTTAAAAATAAATTTTTCATGTTAGAAAAAGGTGTCAAAATTAAGTTTGTAGTTAGTCGGAATTTCTGAAAATGTTTTTGAAATGGTGAAAAAAATCATAAAAAAATCAAAAAATGAATATTTCAGATGGAAATCCCCTCCTCCGGAATCATCAACCGCTACATCGCCTGCCAGGGACCATTGGCCCACACTTCCGCCGATTTCTGGCTCATGGTCTGGGAGCAACTCTGTGCCACCATTGTGATGCTCACAACGACTACGGAACGCGGAAGAGTCAAGTGCCATCAGTACTGGCCCCGCCTGTTCGAGACGCAGGAGTACGGTAGACTGATGGTCAGATGCATCAAGGATAGGCAGACGACGAATTGCTGTTATAGAGAGTTCAGTATCAGGGATAGAACGGTAAGGGTTATCAGTTATCAGTTTATCACTTTATCAATGATTGCAGACAAACGAAGAGCGTCGAGTGACCCAAATGCAGTACACCGCATGGCCAGACCACGGAGTTCCCGACGATCCGAAGCACTTTATCCAGTTTGTCGATGAGGTCCGCAAGGCTCGGATGGGGTCAGTGGACCCGATTGTGGTGCATTGTTCCGCTGGAATCGGAAGGACTGGAGTGCTGATTCTGATGGAGACCGCGGCGTGTCTGGTCGAGTCGAATGAGCCGGTTTATCCGTTGGATATTGTGCGGACGATGAGAGATCAAAGGGCCATGCTTATTCAGACACCGGTAAGAGTTTTGAATTCATAATTGTTTTGAAAAATGGCTCACCGAGCTACAGTCACGATTTCGTTCAATAGAGCGTACTTGCAACCCGACAAACACATCATAAAGTTTGAGCTTGTAGAACCCCTCAAGAAGATTTTTTTCCACTTTCAAATAAATTTATTCTGCTAGATGAAAGTGTCAAAAATAATTTTGTAGTTGATCAAAGTTACTAAAAAATTGTTTGAAATGGCGAAAAAAATCATCGAAAAATTAATAACTTTTAAATTGGACCTGCAACTTTACAGTAAGAAATCTCATCAAAATGAATTTTTCAAGTTTCAAAATAATTTTTTTGTGTTAGACAAAGGTGTCAAAAACAAGTTTGTAGTTGAACAAAATGGAAAATGCTCCATTTGGACTCCGGTTCAGAGCAAAATGCACCTAAGGGACCCAAAACCATATTCTGAAAATTTTTGAAGTGATTCTGCAAGATTCAGATGACGCACGTCATCTAAAAGTTCATATCCAATAAAGCGCACTTGCTAACTTACACTGTTATGAGCATAACTCGGCTCAAAATGCTCCGTTTGAGCTCCAACTTTGACATTCGGTAGTTCTGGGTCATGAGAACAATATTTTTAATTCTTCAGAATTCAGATGACCCACGTCATCTGAAAGTCTATGTCCGATAGAGCGCACAGGCAAACTTACACTGTAATGACCATAAATCGGCTCAAAATGCTCCGTTTCAGCTCCAAATTTGACATTTAGTATTTCTGGGTTCTAAGAATAAGATTCTGAATTCTGACGCAGAATCTTTGAGATTCAGATGAGCCACATCATCTAAAAATGACATCAATTCAAAACTTTTCCAGGGCCAGTACACATTCGTCTGCGAGTCGATCCTTCGCGCCTACGACGACGGAACGATCAAGCCGCTGGCCGAATATCAGAAGCGTTGATAAGGAACCTTATCAGTGCCCAATCAGCCCCATTTCTCCCATCGAACTCTCATAAAACGGATCCCGCGAGGTGCTAGCTCATTTGCCTTTCTCCCCCTGTCACCCCCCAGTAGTACAATAGTCCCCGCCCTGAAAACTAGTCAAATCTGCATTTTCTGTCTTTTTCGTGTCAAATCAAACCAATCAATAATTATATATTCATAATATTTCTTCTATCTCAATGGGTCACCTATGTGATTTTCGTACATTTTTCTCGTTTTTAAAAAAATCAATATTTTGTCAATTTTTCCAATTTTTTCCAACTTCTGTACGAAAAATCGCCAAAATCAAGCACACACACACGCAAACTTGTATGTATAGGACGAAATGAATCAATCAATAAAAAAGTCTTCAATCACACTCTTTCCTTTTTCATAAATGATGATACAGAGTATGTGTGGTTCATGATACAACGGTGTCGAGTTCAAATCGAAACGAAGAGAGTTGGATGGGGGTGGGGGTCGATTTTAGAAATCACCAGGACTTAATACTTATTAATGATAACAGATAAAGAGAAAAGAGAAAAGAACATGGACAGATGAGGAAATGGAGAGAGCGAGAAAAAGTAAGGTCGGGTTAGCAAGTGGAAACGGAACGAATGAGGTGTTTAGAGAGAAAAGGGCGGGACGAAGAGGACAAATGCAATCTTTTAGAGTTTCGTGTCGATCCAGCGAACCGAAACTTGGGAGAACTCTGCCTAAAATGCGCTTGGGCGACTTTTCACAGGTTTCAGAAGAAGACTAACATGGGCATATTCTTAGATTGGACAAATCCGAAAATCGGCTTATTAAGAGGCGGGGAAAAACAGTACATATGGGACAATTTGACTATTTTCAGAGTGGCCCAGCCACGATTGGGAACCGAAAAATGAAATAATATTAGAAAAATCAATCTTGAAACTAGTACAGAGGAGAGACTAGAATGGGGGATATCCAGCTCGACTTGGGGGCAAGAGAAGTCATTCACAAAGGGAATTGCACAAGATTCGGGGGAAGGGCCTGATATCACTCGTTATCAGTTGATATTGGCGAACGGAGTGTGTTGGGGCATGTGATGGCCGTAGGCGGCGGCGTGATGCATGTGGTGCATTTGCTGTGGATAGCCGTTCGGCATACCGTAACCCATCATTTGGTGTTGCTGATGCTGTTGTTGCTGTTGGTGGTGGTGTTGGGCACTGAAAAAGAACAGGATTGGCCGAAAATTGGGAGAAAAATCGAAATTTGAAGTGAAATTTAGAAAAATCCGAAAAAGTGTGCATTCTGCCGTGGCGGTGTTTGCAGAATACACCGAACCCTACGCGCAATCTTTACGAAACCGGTGGAAAATGCGTTGAATTTAATGGATTTTTACCAAATTTGAAAGAAATAAAGCGCTCTACTTACCGCAACTGCTGCTGCATTCTAACATGTTGAATGTACGCCGGATTCATCTGCTGCTGTTGCTGCTGCTGATGCTGCAACTGCTGCTGCTGCAGAATCATCTGCTGTTGCCGTTGTTGCTGCATCAACTTCTGCTCCTCCTGCATTCGCTGCATGTGCTGTTGTTGCTGCAGCATCCGCATCTTTTGCTCTTGTTGATGTTGAAGTTGAGCTTGAGGGAACATCTGATGATCCATTCCATTGTTCGGAGACTGTTTCGGTGGTGGTGGTGCCTCCGGGAGTTCGAGCTCGAGAAGAGCATCGTAGCACTCGGGTCCCAGCACCGTTTCCGGTTTGAATTGCTCCTGGAAAAAAACACTTTAAACATCAGATTAAAGACCTTCAGAACTTACAGCAACTGCCGACGCCAACTTATCGAACCACTCGCCTTCGGGCACCGTCAGATTCGTCCCATGGTCCTGATCCATCATACTCGACGACGGCGGGCTCACCTCCATGCCCACCCGATTCCTCATCTCCGCAGGACTCGGCTGATGCATCGACGCCGGCGTCGGAATCGATCGAACCGACTCGGCCGACGAGGTCGACGGCATCTGATGGGCATGCTGATGCTGCATCTGCATGTGCATCTGATACTGCTGCTGATGCATCATCATCTGATGGTGTTGTTGCTGCGAGTACTGATGCTGCTGCTGCATCTGGAACCCGTGTCCCATCCACTGCTGCTGTTGCTGCGGCTGCTGATTCCTCTTGTTCCACTCCTCCTCGGCCGCACTGCTCGTCTCACTGCGTCGCTTCCTCGACTCGACGTGTCCGTTCCGAGACATTGGCGTCGTCGACGAGACAACCATCGCCTCCTTGTTCTTCTGCTGCTCGATCCGCTTCCGCTCCTCGTCTTCCGAGTAGCGATTGAAGAGTTGCGCCGTGACGGCTCGCTGATCGGCAATCATTTCGGGACGCGTCTTGGCGAACTTGGCACGGGCGGCTAGCGTCTTCTGGCGGTCGATTTCGTCGACGGATTGGAGACCGTGCGTGCTGCTTACCATCCTGGAAAATGTTGATGAGCTTATTTGACCTGTTAACTAGAGAAACTCACGGCTCGTCGTCGGGATTCGGCAGATTGTTGTTGACAAACGGCACTGTCGGCTCCTCCGGGGGCGGTGTTTGTGACGATCGGCGCGGCGCTGCTGTCGTAGAAGAAACCGTCTTGCTCGTCGACGCCTTCATTCCGACGCTCGGCGACGGTGTTCTGGAATAAGGGGAGCAATTGTGAAAAGCGCTTAGGAGCAGGGGGAAGAGAAAGACATCACAGAGACGAGGAGGATGAGGAGGAGGAGGAACTCGTTAATTTCAAACATCTGATGTGCTGCTCCGGACGGCGGCCGGGGGGCTCGCTCTTGTTATTAGCGGGTTGGCGCACACACACACAACACACGAGAGCACGAAAATCTCGGGCGGGCCTTCCTTCTTCTTCCGAAGAAGAAGAAGAAGAGAGTGAGACGAGGAGCAAGCAAAACGACGAAATGAATGAGAGCAGAATGGGCGGAGAGGAAGAAGTAGAAGACGAGGAGGAGGAAAGTATCCTGAATTTCTGAGCACATAAAGAGCAAAGAGAGCAGTGGAGAAGGGCGAGTTGGGGAGCACTTTTGGTAGAGTCACACTTTCCAATGGCCCGGGCTGACTAATAGAAAGGACTTTTTCGTTTTTCAAGGTTCAGCATCGATAGTAACGAATCACAAAAAAATGATTCGCAAAATGTCGTAAAACGTAAAATGAAATGCGTAGCTGGCCTAGGAATCCTTTCAGTTCGGCCATCGGGTCTCGAAGAGAAAAAAAATGCGCATTCCGTGCTGCGCCTTTAAAAAAGTTACGGTATGTGCATGGAATAAGTTTTTTTTCAACTTTTTCGCTTCGAGACCCAACTGAACGGATTCCTTGGCCAGCAGCGCATTTCAAATTCTACGAATAATAGGTTTTTTCGGCGTCAACTTCTGAAGCCCATGTCTTCCGATGGCTCATTTTGCCAACTGACAGTGTCTAGAAATAAGCTCCCTAGTCGCGTCTAGACAAAAGTCACAAAAACCGAAAAACTGTACACAGTTCGATTTGATTGTGAGAGAGACCGAAAAGCGGAAGAAGACGAACTGATACAGTGATCATTGACCGTGGGAGGAGGTGGAAACGAGGAAGAAGAAGAAGAAGAAGAACAAAACGACTAGACGTTCAGAGGTGTCCACACACGCTCACATTCTCCTGGCCGAGAGAGGCCGTTTACACATACAGATACATATACATACATGCATACACACATGAAGCTTCTCGGCGGCGGCGGCGCCAACGGAATGCAGGCGCCGCCATATATATAGCGATAGGAGGCGAGAACACGAAGAGACGCCGAGAAGGAGAGAGAGAGTGTGCGAGACGAAGAGACGCAGAGAGACCAAGCGGAGCAGAAGAAAAAGTGCACACACGGCGACGTTGCACAAAGTACAGGGCGTGGAATGGGGCTACGGTGTGTGGCACGGCGGATAACATGGAGGGGATGATCTCGTGAGCCGGGCCGACGAAGAAGAAGCAGAAGAAGCAGAAGACGATGGAGCAGACCAAAAACCCGAGCGGCGCAAAGGAGCACAGAGCGGTTTCATGTGCATGTGTGCATGTGTGTGTGTGTATTTTCGGAATAAAAAAAGGAGGGTGTCTCTCTCTATTCCGACTTGAGAAGAAGAAGGAGAAGAAGGAGAAGTGTTTGTGTGTAGCATGATGGGGCCACGACGACGTCACAAGTGTACGTGGCAACCAGGTGAGCTCACGGAGCAATTATAGGCAAAACCGTGGGATGATGGATGACGTGATCAGTAGAAACGTGTAGGAAGTGGCGGAAAGGGGGAAAACAAGCCGGGGGAGGACAACAACGAGAAGAGATCAAGATTGGGCAACAAGATTAGGAGAAGGGTTTAGATCAAAGGAGCAGGTGGCCCAAAAATACCAAAATTCCAACGTTCTGGCCCAAAAATCTCCATTTCCTGGCCAATTTTCTCAAAATTCAAAATTCAGAATGCTTACATCATCACCATGATCTCTGACTGCTCGGGACCACCTAGAGTGCAACAAGAGGACACGATCGAGTCGGGTCGGCGGCGGCGAGATGTGAAACAACCGATCACTTTTCGTCTCGGGGACCACTAATCCGCGCGGCGGCCAAACACACCATGTGTTGCCCGAAGAAGGTGATGGGCGGCGGCGAGTATCTGAGCATGACCGGACGAGAAGAAGAAGAAGAAGGCGAAGAAAGAGTGTAAGAGGCAATGTATGTATGTGTGTGTGGTCCCAACCTCTTGGCCAAACTGATCGACTTCTCCGTTTTCTCCAAGCCAAAAGAGCACACACTCTTCTGGGGGGAGCGCGCCATCGTCCTCCACACATACACACAAGAGCCATATCCTTTTGGAGGAGGTTTGGGGCGGCGGATGAGATATGGACACACTACCAGTGCGCGCACGCTCCAAAAAGAAGGAGAGAGAGAAAGAGGGCAAATGGGTAGAAGGGGGGAGACACCGAGGGCCATACGTCGTATACCAGGCCACCACCACCATCATCACTACACAATGTTTCGCCTCTTGTCTCTCTAAGTCTCTGCTGAACAAGCCGAGTGCTAAGAAGACGTCCAAGGAGAGACCCGACCGGCGTGAAAACAACGAGGCAACATAGTTGTGTTGGAAGAAGTAGAAACACGGGCGGAACGCAGGAGAAGCCGTGAAAGTAATAGTCATCTCGGCGAGTGACCCGTTTGTGTGTGCCCTTTCGACTCTTTCGCGAATCAATTAAAACGCATAATTCGGAGGGCGAGACGACATTCAACCCGGGGGCCAAACGGACAGACAGAGAGACAGAGGGTTTCGAATTCAATTCGAATCCAATCCCCTTCCCCTCTTCGCGACTTATTACCGCCTTCAGTGACGTCGTAAACTATTGTAGAGGAGGCGATAATGTGGTGTAGAAGCGGACGGAAACAACTGGAAACTTCTAGACACAATGTTCCGGAGGGGGTGATAAGGATTGATCAGAGGGATTGCGGCTAGATCAAAGAGAGCAAAGTCAGGCCGAAGTGGAATTTAACTGATTTTACAGCTCATCTCAGATTCCACAAAAAGTCGAGAATTTTGAAAAATTGACTTTCTTCAGTTTCTTTCTAGAACCTTACAGCTCCTAATCTCAGATTCAGCAGACTTCCCGGAAATGTGGCTCAACTAATGATCAGAGTTCATTTTGATTTCAATTAGTAGTATAGTGGCGCGAAGTATGTAACGAAACTGATAAAACCGCCTCTCTCACACGCCCCATAGGGAGAACACAGCGGTGGCGCCAAAACATTATCACATTTTCGGCGAAAAACCGACGCTGATAAGTGATAGAGAGACTATCATCGGGGCCGGCACGCACACACATATAATACTATCGATTATCGGACGACAAAAACGACTTGCGAGTGTTCCGAGTGGAGAGGAAATCATCAATCTTAGGAAGGGGGCACAAAATGAATAAGTAGATGGGCGGCGGTCAGCCGAGAGGGGAGCGGTGTCCGACACCGGAGAGAGGCTGAAGGCGAAGAAGTAGGAGGCGAACGAGGTGATCGCGTTGCGCCGGCGGCGCCTCCGTCATCCGAAATAATTCATCCGCGCGTCGTGTTCCGATGCTTTTCATGTCGCCGACGCTTCTGCTTCTCCAAACCATTCTCTCCATTTCGGCGGCGTTCAGAAAACACGTGAGGCCAGCCAGAAACAAGCTGAGGCGGCAACGAGTGTGGGCGCGTCGGTCGGTTTTGATACAAATCATAAAATAAAAAAAGTCGTCATGTCTTTCGGCCTGCTGCTGCTGTTGTCGCGGAGGGGGCATAGACACGCCAACAAAACATAATAACTTCTTCTTCTTCTTCTTCTACTGCTTCTTCTTCGCCGAGAGCATCCGTTCGGCGGCTCGGCGAGCAGTGAATAGGAATAAGGAAAGAGGAGCGAGACGAGGAGAAGCTTGCGCATAACACCCGCCTCATACTTTTCCCGGAAATTTTTGGGATTTTCGGAATGCAAATTCTGGCAGAAAGGGCCTATTTTGGGCCGGAATAGGACGAGCTGGAAGATGGAAATAATCAAGGTCGCATATTTTAGGCCAAAACCGGGAAAAAAGGATTGCAAGTTCTAACCCGACAAGCCTATGTTGGGCCAGAACCGGGAAAAGTTAGGATCGCAAATTCCAGCCCAAAAAGGCCTATTCCAGGCCAGAACTGAATGAGCTCGGGTGGGAAATAGTCAAGGTCGCCTTTTAGGTGGCATTTTAGGCCAGAACCGGAAAAAAGTTCTCCCATTGAAAAAGCCTATTTTAGGCCAAAATCTGGCAGAGTTCGGAACGCAAATTAAGGTCAAACCACCTATTTTAGGCCAGAATTTGAAAAAAAAAATTCAAAATTTTCAAATCCAACTTTCGGTGTCTGAACCTTTAAAATTCCGGTTTGATTTTCTCGGAAAATCCGGCAAAAACACAACACAATCCGAATTCGCAATCTTTTTCGGGAACAATGTGAAAGTTGCTGGCTGCTTCCTGAAGTGGCCTGTTCAGAGGAGACACGTGGCGGTGACGTCAAGATCGTAGTACAAGTGCTGGCTAATCCCTGACACGTCACCAGATTCAAAAGGCGGCCGCCCGGGGACGAAAGAGCCTTGGCGGGAACTCAAAAATGTTGAAAAAAGTACGATTACGGAAATAGAGATGAAAGTTTCTAAACCCGGTGTGGGAAGAATGAAAAAACGAAACCGGGAGAAGGAGAAGAAGAAGAAGAAGAAGCCGCAGTAGAGGAAAACGAAGAAGCATATTTCTACTTGATGTGTGTGTGTGTGTATAAACGCACACGCAATCTCCCGTTGTTTCGGGGGGCCGCCGCGCCACCGCCCGTCGTCTACCAGCAGCAGAAACACACCGCCGCCGGTCACCCACTTTCGCTTCTTCTTCTTCTGGTTTTTTCCCCCCGCAGTGTGTATCGATGTGCTGTTCCCGGGTCTACTTTTACGAGCAATGATTAATTTGTGCTCCGAAGGCACTTTCGGACGCCACCACCGTTAGAAGTGTATAAACCCGAGAGAGAGAGAGACGCAGAGAGTCGCGAAAACGAATATGAAGCGGAAGAGATGGAGATAAAGGGGAGCTACGATGAATAATGATAAAAAGCGAAAATATTTTTTATCATGATGACTAGATGACCACCGGATTCGTCTGTCTGCAGGAGAAAAACTAGAGTGATGCGTCATGAAAAAAGGAAATAAATACCAAAATTTAGGGGGAAAATGGCAAAAACGCCTACTTTTCAATGGCAAAATGGCATTTTCGCTGAATTTTTGTAAAAACTCAGGCAACTCATTTTAGGTCTAATACTAGTGTTTTTCGAATCTAATCCAAGCGAAATTCGTTTCTAACCGGGCTGAATGAGACTCGTAAATTTGCTAGTTAGATTCCAAAATCTTCTAGGTAGATTCATGACTTTTCTAGCTAGATTTGCAAAATTTTGTTCGGGTTTGAACCCACTCGTGTTGGAGCGTCGGAGGCGCCTCACCCGGCTGCGCCACTCGGTCGCTGCCTGCAAGCACCTTGAACGTTGTTGACAAGAGTAGTGTTTGTGTAAATTTTTGCTGAACTTCTAATTAGATTCGTATTTTTCTAATTAGACTCTCAAATTGTCTAAATAGATTCAACACTGTAATCTGGAAATGCACCAGGGCATTACTGACGCGCACAACAATCACGCAAGGAAATATGTCAAAAATCTAACTAGATTGGAATTATATACAAAAAACACTTGATTAGCAGCTAACTGTTAGCATTAGACCTAAAACGAGTTGCCTGAGAATTAGTCGAAAGATCTAAAGTTCGTGCACCAAATCAGCCTAAAATTTAGGACACACCAATTTCCCGAAAGTTTTCAATGGGAAATTTGGGATTTTAGGCCTAAAAGAAGGTGAAACAAAAATTTAGGGTTTTTACCCAAATTTTTTGCCTAAAAATTAAAAAATCAAAATTTTGAAAACATGCCTATTTTCCGGTCGTTTTTAGAGAAAAATGTAAAATCTTGGACCGAATTTTCAATTTTGACAAAATTTGAAAAACCGCCATTTTTAGTCGTTTTATAGAGCAAAATCGTCTTGATTTGCTAAAATATTCAAACATCTGCTCATACTACCCTAATAGGGTTGCAATTTCTAGCACAGATGGCTGTAATTGCCATGCCATAGATTGGCCCAAAGATATCGATTGATTTAGTACATTTTGCCAACTCCCAACTTTATAACCCGTGGACCACATGTTTCAAAGTCGCTTCTCGGCAAATCGGCAAAAATCACATGTTATTCCAAGTGATTC
Source organism: Caenorhabditis becei (assembly GCA_900536315.3). Classification (NCBI taxonomy): domain Eukaryota; kingdom Metazoa; phylum Nematoda; class Chromadorea; order Rhabditida; family Rhabditidae; genus Caenorhabditis; species Caenorhabditis becei. The sequence continues at coordinate 20,454 of LR539812.1, read as the reverse complement.
GGCGCGAAAACTGGTCACTCTGTGACGGCGTCATCCAACTGAGGGCCAACAAACATAAACAAACTCAGTGAACTGGATAGGGGGCGAGAAGGAGCAGAAGAGCGAGGAGAAGTGGGCGGAAAGGAGACGGAGAGGTCATAATCGTGCCATTCCACCACTGTATGGCCAGTGTAGGCAACAATAACGGACGGGGACTGTTATGGATGGGGAGGAGACGGGCGGGACGGTACGAGCATGAGGAGAGAGGCGAGAGACGGAGAGAGATGATAGTGACACCTGCGGACTCGGTCAATCGGAGAGCGGAAGAGATTTATGTATGTTCAAAGGGAGAATGATCGATGGAGTTGGATTCAGAAGTTCAGAAAAGTAGGATTTTCCAAAATTAGCTTGAGAACTGCAGTGATTTCCGATTTGACTTTGGATTCAGAGGATCTTAGAAAAAGGAGGGATTTTTGAAATTTTCCCTTGAATCGAACGATAAACAGCCGATTTTGGCCATTGTGGATGAAGATTTTCAAAATTTTTCAAGAATTGAAAATTAGCCACGAGCTGTTGAGAGCGACGTCAGAACAAAAAACAAAAATTTGAGTCGCTACTCAGCGAGAACCTGCGTATCTTACTTCATCATATACCGTTGATACGCAGCCATTAAAATTCTTTCGAGGATTTACAGTGTTTGCACAAAAAGCATCCAAAATTACGGCATTTCGCATGTTTTGTATTTTTTGCTCATACTAAAATACGGTACGCGATGCTTATAAATGGGCGTGGCTTCCCAAGTGAACAGGAGCGCGTTTGCATCAGGTAGCTCTCAACAGCTCGTGAATTAGGCAATGAACCCAGTAGTGAAACTTCTATAGAAGCGCATTTGAATTCAGAATTCAATGCTCTGAACCGTCGGAATTTAAAATTCGACGTTTCGGATTCAGATGACAATTGGAAAAATTGGTCTTTTTGAACATTTCAGTCGAATTCAACGATAAGACACCGTTTTTTGGCCGTTCCGATGAACTTTCAAACTTTTCCGCATTTGAAAGTTAGGGTACCTAGCATGAAGCCAAAAAGTCCTTCAGAAGCACTGAATTCCTCAGAATTCAGAATCCCCAAATTCTGTTTCTACTTCTAAAGTCCTAGAAGCTCAGGCAAGATCAACTTTCAAAAACTAAGCTTCAAACCAGGTCCATCAGGTTCATGACCAGAAAACTAGAAAACCGGGGGTATTTAGCTCTCAGCCGCGAGAAACAACTTGCCGGCAACCAGTAAGACATCAAAAATCGCCAAATCACTTTGTTTTTGCATGCTTCTATTTATCGGGGAATACACATCCAAACGGCCCATTTTTTAGTTTACACGAGTAACATGATACGCTAGCTGATGAACTCTGCACTTTTGACCAATCAGAACGTTTAATATAAATAAACAATTCTCTAGTTGATTTTTTGCAGAAATTGCGTTTTAGATTGGAGCTATACGTTTCTCCGTTTCTCACCGAGAGGTACGGAAATGAGTCACTATTGTTTGAATGGAATGCCGGTGCCCAGCAGCACAGGTGTACGAAGGAAACTTGCGAACAGGTGCAGCAGCAGACTTTTTTGACAATTTCGATTTCCCGCCATAGATATGTTGCACCTGCAGGCTAATTACAGGAGCGGAACGATGGGAGATAGCATCGAAAGTTCGGGTAATTAGCTATTTTTGAGTTACGGCATGGGTATAGTGTAGTGTAGGGTCTTAAAGCGATCAAAATTGGAGAAATGGGCGAAAAGATAGATTCCAAAAGGTAAAGTAGTCGAAACTAGAGCTTATCAGGGAGATTAAGCAAGATTGATCGAAATGTGCGATTTTCAAAAAATCAAATTTTTGGAAAAACAATTTTTTTTCAAAAATTTCTGTCAGGAAAAAGCTGTCAGGAACTACAGAATTTTTTGTGATTCTGTGAAAAATTTACTTTATAATTTATGAAAATTTTGAAACATTTGAAAAATTTCAAAAAAAAATGTTTTGAAAAAAAATTTTTTTTTTCAAATTTTGACTGACAAACTATTTAGAAAGTTCAGTCTTTTTCCGTGTTTTTTAAAATAATTTTTGGAAAAATTTACTTTATAATTTATTAACATTTTGGAAAATTTCAAAAATTTGAAAAAAAATTTTTTTTTTTTAATTTTTTAAAATTTTTTTTCTGAAATTGTTTTTTGTTATTGACTAACAAACTATTAGAAAAAACAGTTTTACTCGTTTTTCAAAAAAAAAAAATTCGAAAAAATGGGAAAATTTGGCGAATTTTGAAACTTCTCTCTATTCTTGCAACGATTTTTTCGAAAATCGGCCTTCGAAAAGCGAAAATAGCTGAAGATTATGCGGAAACTCGTCTTCTGCCAAGAATCAGTCTCCCAGCATCGAAAAGTGCGGACAGCCAATCAAAAGGACGAAAAGAAGGCGCATGCGCGTCGCAAAAAGGCGCCATAGTTTTAATTGGTTCCGTTGGAAGGACAAATGTGTGAAGAAACGGTAAAACCAGGTTAAAAGTAGGTCAAAAAGTCAAAAAATCCGAGTTGGCGCCAAAAAAAACTCACGATTCGCTGCAATCCATACGCTGCTCGTCGACGACGAAAAATTCGGCAAACACGTCCTCCATCTGAGATATCTGACCTCTTTTCTGACACAATTTTATACGCTTCATATATTCCTACTCGGGGATCATTCCACCGAGTTGTACACACACGTCAAGCGGGGGATTTTCATATTTTTTGGCGAGGCGAAGAAAGAAAACAAGAAGATATGATGATCAAATAACAAAAAAGGCCTAAGAAACGAAACAAATCTGAGCTAATCTACAAAAAAGATACACATAATTAAAAATTGAAATTATATTTAGAGGGCGTTCTGCGCGGCGATCTGCTCTTGTTCGTGGAGTTTGTGCACCAGTTTCTGCTTCTCCTCGTTGAAATAGTCGGCGAACCATTGAAGGTGTTCCCGCTTCTTTGCAGCCGTCATGTACGGATTCTTGGATAGACCGACGCAGACCTGGAATTCAAATTGTCCTACTGTTACCAAAATCCCCGACTTACCAGGTGCATGAAATGAGCAATCGGTCCGGTTTTCGGAATGCCCAGCGACGGAAGATGCCTTTCCAAGAAGACGTGATCGATAAATGACACATTGGCCTCCTCGCCGAGCTTGAACTCGTTGTCAATCGGATATTCCCACTGTTTTCCCTTCGTCGTCCACTCGATTTGCTCTTCGAACGAGTTTGTCGGACCGAACGACATGTTGGAGATCTCGGCCGCCCGTGTGTCCCACTGATTCCAGAATCCGAGTGACAAGTTCTCAAACTGTTCCGTTTTCTTCCAGATGCCGAGCGGCTTCTGTCCGAAGAGCTTGATAGCGTTGGGATCCACGTTGACAGTCTTGCGAGCGTCCGAATTGATCACATCGTCTCTGTAGATCTTCTCCATGAAATCCATGGCCAACGTGTAGAGCTTCTGCTCGGCCTCACTCCTCTGGCTCTGCTCCTCTTCCTCCTGACTCGTCTTCTTCTCCACATCACTCAAAAGCGCTTTTCGCTGCTCTCCGAACTTTGCGTGCACCTCATTGACCACGTTCTCCGCTGTGATACGCGCCTCATCGGGCTTCATTCCGTTTTGGACGGCCTGGTAGAAGACTTCTTTTCGGAGCAGCACGAGTCCTCGTTGTTCTTGTCGGAGTTGTGCGGACCTGAAAAACGCGGAAGAACATTAACAAACTCGTTAGTGTCATGGATGACTGAATGACTCACTTGGGAGGCAGCTTCTTCTCAACTTTCGCATCTCCAGCCACATCCGCGAGCAGTCCGATCAGAGCCTGATCGTCGAGCGCTTCGCTGCTGGCTGATGCGGCGGCCGTGTCGAAGCTTGATTTCTCGTTGGAAACTAATCGATTGATTAGTGTATTTTTGAGTCTGAACAAGAAAAGTTAAACTTTTCGTTTTTTTTTCCTCACGATTTCTTTTCTACACTGCTCTGCGGGTGAATATCATTGGCGACTCCATCGATTGCCTTCAACAAATCCTCATCTATCACATCCTTTGTTTTCGGTCGTTTCTGAAATTCCAGAAGCCATAGAATTATTTTAATCCCATCAAAACTCACCCCATCACTTCCATCGCCTCCTTCGCCGCCGGCCGCCGTCGACAAAAGGCGCGGTTGTCTGCCAAGTCGAATAGCAGTCGAGCAGAAATTTCGGAGCATTCTAAAACAAAAAATTTTAGCTGGAAAACCCGGAAAATCAAGAAATTCGGCGGAGAAACGAGTAAAAACTTCAAAAAGTCGCTGTGCTAAACACCGCTCGAGCGTAATTCCGGAGTGTCGTAGTGTTTATTTTGTGATCGAAGTCGAAGTTTCCACTTGCTACCAGCTGTCTGTCTCCTCGCTTTTTTCGCCGTCTTATCTCTTATTTTACACTTTTAAATTCTCGTTTTCTGATAGGGAAGTAGGTAGAAAAACTACACTTTGAGTGGGAAAAATAAAGAATTTCTGCCGGGGAAGCCCTTTAAGGAATTTTTGGAGTCATAACAAAAATAGATGAAAAAAAAATTTTTTAAGCATGCGGCGTGGGAATTTTAATCAAAACATGTAAATATTTGCACCTGGGAATTGGTTTTTATTTTCTGATTAGAAAAAAAATGAAAAAACAAAACAAAGATGTTGAAACTGAAATTTTGAACTTTCTTTAATTTTTAAAAGGCTCTTTTGTAAAATTTTGCACTTTTCCATGAATTTTGTGTACTTTCCCACGTTCTTTTGTCTATAGTCGCTTCGATCTTTCCTCTAGACCCCAATGTTCTCATTAATTCCAAATTTCTGTACTTTCCCCGAACCCCAAAGGTCCTTTAAGCTAAAGTGCATTAATTTCACTGCTATTACATATTCCTTAGCGAGTTTCTGCACTTTCTTTGTCCCCCGAGCGAGTTGTACTCTTTCCTTTTCCTTCCGAGTCTTTTGATTGGTCTGAACTACTCTAAACTCCCTTTCCCAGTTGTAATCCGCCATAAACATAAGGTCACGGCCTCCAGAATACCACTGTTCTGTTCACAATTGTTTATTGTTATTGGCATCGAAAACAACGAATGAAATGTTCGTCGCGGAGCCCTCGAAGAGCCAATAGGCCTCATCATGCCGGGCGGTGCCTTCTCCTCGAGCCAAAGTGTACGAATGAAGAGAAATAGGGGAGGAGAAGAAGAAGAAGAAGACCCTTCCCTTTTCCCACTCTTCTTCCTCAATGCACTTGATTTTTTCACCACTTTGCAGACGTCTTCTTAGCCCCCGTTTTCCATCTTATTTCATACTTTTCGCCTTGGCGACAAGTTTTCCTTTTTCGATTTTTTTTCTCTCTTCCGGATCTCCGATATCATTGAATTTCAATTAGAGATTAGGTTTTTAAGCTTAAACTCAAAAAGGCGTGGTTCTGGGCGGGAAAAGGTCGAAACGGGTGATGGAAAAGAGAGAAAAAGAAGCAGATGCATAATTAGGTTTTCTGTTCGCATTCGATGCTCAGTGTGCCCTCTGTGAGCGTTTTAGCACGGAGCAGAACACAGTTGACCTAGTTTTCTGAATTTAGCAGTTTAACTTTGTCATGTTCACACATTTGATTGGTATTTCCGCTTTAAATCTGATTTTTGAAAAATTCACATCTACCAGTGAAATTTCCTACAAGAATCCAGTTGCCATCAAAATATTGTCAGGTCAAAAATCGGTGTAGACCTCCCGGTCTTTTTGAACACGCGGATTACTACACCGATTTTTAAACTGACAATAGATCGGAAGACCGATTTGAAGTGCTGAATTCGAGAATCCGTGTTATTGCCGTCCCGCGGCGAGTCACCTGATGGGTCTCGCCACGAAAATGGTTTCTGGCTGAAATACGGCTTCTGGAAAAGGTTTTGACACTTTTTATGATGAAAACGGGTAAATTGGCATGATTTCAATCATTTCCAGCCAAATTCCATCAGTTTCCACCGATTTTTAGTGAAAACAAGGTGTTTTTGGTAAAAAGCTGCAACATACCCAAAAATGCCTGTTTTTGAACTGAAAATTGGTGGAAACTGCTGAAATTTGGCAGGAAATGACTGAATTCACCTAATTTTACCTTTTTTCATCAGAAAAAGTGACAAAGCCGTGTCCAGAAGCCGTATTTCAACAAGAAAACCATTTTCGTGGCGAGACCCACTTGCAGCGGGACGAAAATAATATTTGAAAGACAATTTTTTTATCCAGACAATCGGTGAGAAATTGCCTCATTTTTCTGCAAAACTCCCCCAATTTCTATTCAAATTTCCATAAGTTACCCTACAGTAATCCTCTTCCCTAATCCCTCCCTACACCACCCGGAACATCATCAGAATCCCCCAATAATCTCCAGAATTCCATGTTATCTCGTATTGCATCTTCTCTTAAGACTCTTCAAAAGCTCCTCAATTATTCGACAAGAAGGGCCCTCTCCTCAATTAGACATGATAAACGCGCGCCTTCCTTCAACACATCCATTTCGGGTGCGGCGGAAAATTCCAGAATTTCAAATTCATGACTCCTCGTCACTCAGCCCCCGCCCGAAACCCTCGTGGGAATGGTCTCTGGCACCACTAGAGCCCGCTTTCGTCCATTCCGAACATTGCAAACATTCGCCTTTCGTCCATTGTTTCTCGGCATCGATTACGCAACATTCCGGTCAGCTGTACAGTCTGATCGGGGGCTCGTCGAGCCCATCTAGGAAGTTTTCCCAGAAAACAACAGCGGTAATCGGAAGTGTAAGTAGTTGGGCAAATAGTACAATGAGTCAGTTGACAGTTGTTCTAACACTGCCACCTCATAGTTTTGGGCTGTTTTTCTGTGGAAAATTGAGCAAAAAGGGTCAAAAACCGGTGGTTTTAGCGATTATGACCAAATTTTGATCCGATTTGCTTCAACTTGGCAAGAAGCGGCAACCACGAAGTTTCCGGCAATTTTTGACTGTTTTCAGTGAAACTTTTCTGAAATTCAGTCGAAAACCTATCATTTCGGTGATTTTTGATCATTTCAAGCCAAATTTGGGCATTTTTGACTTTTTACTGGTCCATCCTGCTTCCATTTGACAAAATGGACATTTTTGTGCTTTCCAAGCCAAATTTTGACCCGATTTGCTTCAAATTGGCAAGAAAAGGCAATCACGACGTTTCTGGCAATTTTTTGACTGTTTTCAGTGTGACTTTTCTGAAAATTTAGTGATTTTTGACGATTTCAAGCCAAATTTGGACATTTTTCACTTTTTTCTGCTCTCATTTGACAAAAAGGGACATTTTTTGTGACAAATTGGTTTCCAAGCCAAATTTGCCCAAATCTTGACGTTATTAGATATCACAACAATATTCTTGTCTCAAGTGCGTGCCAATGCTCAATTTGCGTATAATACTCTCCGTTCCGATAAGCCCGATGAGTGGAGGCCACAAGTGCTGATAAGAGAGTGATAAGAGGCTAATTGGACTGGCTCCACTCATCCATTTCTAATCAGCACTAACCACTCTTGCGAATAATTCATCCAAGGAACCACTTCTGAGTACTTTTCCTGAAGTAATCATCTCGTCACCCCCTGTCAACAACCACTGGCTCCAGAAACCTGATATTCTGGGGGCTCTTCTAAGCTCTCCATAACTTGGTTCCATTTTCTTCCTCTTCTTCCCTTTCTCCATCCTCATCCAGCTTCTTCTTCCTCAGATGGCAGCCAGTCTAATCAAATTAAGTCAATAGGGGGGGGGGCAGAACGAGATTCGTCCATTCATCCCTCCATTACTCTGCCTTTTTCTGCTCTCTCCCCGTCCCGAATAGTACCTAATTGATGAGACACCGATCCGGTTGTGTGTGTGTTATGTTATTGTCATTTGACCACAATTCATATTGTAGGTGTAGCGGATTCTGGGAAATCAGAAAAGTTATCAGACTTTTCTGAAAAATGGGGATTTTTCGAAAAGTTCCTTGGTATCCTAAAAACCAGTTTTTCTAGAAATTGCTGGTTATTGCGAAATTAGTAACAAATAGAGAAGGGCCCGAATTAGTCACTATTGCCGACAGAAACGAAAAATAACGTTTCTCTCGTCCTCAGATGACGTGACACATGACGAAGGAAAAATGTTTCTGGAATTTTCTCCATATTGTGTATACGATCTTGGAAATAGGTTATGTGTACAATGATAAAGACCTTTTATGGGCCGGAAGATAGTGATAGTGATTGTGAGTCAGAAGGGAACACATGGGGTTGGAAAAGTTGGGAATTTTGAAATTTTAAAAATTTTTCAAAAAAAAAAAATTTTTTTTTTGAAAATTTTGGGTCTTCTTTTCTTTGAATCGAATGCGGTTTTGGGTAGAAACTCAATTTCAAAAATAATAAAAATTTGATAAGTGAAAATCTGAATTTCTGGCTCCAAAAAGAGCTTTGGCTTTTTTTGGCTTCTGAATAACCACAAGCCACCAAAAAACTTCGCTCTCCCCCCTAAACTGGCCCCTATTCAAAATCAGATTTGCCATGATATCTCCGGGTGGTCTTCTGGAGCTCTTCGTCCCTTTTTCGCCTTCGCTTCGAAGCTCCGCCCACTCCGTTTTTGTCTCTCTCTCCCTCCTCGTCGTCGTCATCGGCCAATTCACGTCCGTGTCGCCTAAAAAGACACGTCACGTCAAACTGTCATAGTGAACACTCTCGACGATCATGCGAACGAGGTGTCTATGAGCAAATAGTGTGCGCAAGTCCGTATTCCCGATTCCTTCTTCTATTCTTCGTATTATTGTTGTTGTTCTCTGCTGATCCCATGTCCGAGCTGCTCGTCAATCGTCGCTTCGACGAGTTCGTCCTCGAATGCTGTAGTAGTTCAGACCGTCCGTCTCCGCCGCCGCCACTACTCCATCGTCACCCACGCAAGAAGATTTCCGCGTTCGTCAACGCGATGGCCGCCGCGAGAGCTTCCTCACCGCAAAGTCCCAGCAAGCAGATTACGGTGAGCGAACTTTTTCATGAAAATCAAATTGGCTCGAAATTTGAATTCTTAGGTAATTTTCGGCTTGGGATTGATCAGGGGATTAGTAAAATGTGGGATTTTCAAATCTAGCTTTCCAATCTAAATTTGATGGTTTTGCGCCTATCTTTGATAGTTTTGAAGTACGAATTTCAAACTTTCCTAAAATTTGACTTTTTCCAAAAATAAGAGGTAAATAAGCTGAGAAACGCAAAATTTCAATGGTTCCGGAGGATAATTTCAAAAATTTCCAGAAAAATTACTTCTCTCAAAATCAAGGGACGTAGTTTTGAAAAAAATTTAAAAATTTCATTTTTTGTCAAATGTTCATTAATGTTGTCAAAATTTTTCAAAATCCTATGAACAGCGCTCTATTTACGATTCAGCGTTTTTTTTCTGCAAAATCTCCCAAAAATTCACCAAAAAACATACTACCATTTAAAAATTCCTAGGTAGACCGTGTCTAGTGAATAATTCGCGATTTTATCAACCCGGAAGGTGTTCACTTCCGTTTCGATGTTTATCAGGACGAAGAAAAACCAGGATAAGCCGTAAATCGCTGACGAATACATAGGAATACGCATTAGCCAGTAGAATGAGAAGCGGCCCATTTTCGGTCATAACGATCGATTCAATCATCACTTTTTTCGTTCGTTAGAGACAATAGGTTTCCAGTAGGGCGGCAGACATCAAAACACTTTCTCTCCTCTTTTCTCTCTCGTCCGCATGGTTTCTGGGCGTGATTCGGTCAGAAGCGCCCCGGCAAATACCGACAAAACACACCTGTGTTCCGCCCCGATCCTCCTCTCTGAGTGTGTGTGCTCCGCGAGCAGAACCGTCTCGGTGTCTCGCCACCGCCGAAAAGTCCTCGGTCTTATCTCTAGCTATGATTCGCTGTCAACGATTGCTGTTATCAGTATCACTTTGACTTTCCGCGACTTTTCCTACACAAGATGCCCATCAAAAATTGCAAGGTTGGACATTTTTGACCTGAATTTAGGGCTAGAGCTAGATCTAGATCTAGAGCTCAATTTTTAAGTAAAAGTGAGAAATTTCGAAATTTCGATGTTCCGTTTTTTTCCTCTCCTTAAGTCAGGCTTCAGGAATTCATTTCCTTCTTGAATAACTTATCATTGGAATTTCAAATATTCTGAAATTTTGAAATTCCCGCCTGACAACTAACTCGTCGATCAAAACCCAAGCTATTCGTCACTTTTTGCCTGAACTTTGTAACACGAGAAACCAAATACTTCTTCATCCTCTCCGGCCAATAGAGAACAAGAGCGCTCTCTCTCTGAAAAATGAGAAATGAGCGACAATTCGTGGCCGCAAAATTTATGAGCCGTAGTATTAGGCAGCAGACACACGGCTGAGCGAAATTGAACGAAACGAAACGAAACCGACGGGGAAATTCTATGGTTTTCTGCAGGTCGTCGATGTCTACGACTTGGCCGCCTCTATCGGAAATGACTTTGAGAAACTCATCGATCACTATGGCAATGATTGTGTGCGAGGCATTATGCCAAAGGTATTTACAATTTGGAAAGATGGAAAGTTTGCTCTAATGACAATGTTCTAGGTTATATCAGCACTGGAGACTTTAGAAGCCTTAGCCGCCGGGAATGATCGAGAAAACGAAGAGATTCTGAGGTTGTCGAAGGCAGTGGAACGGCTCGAACAGGAGAAACATCAGCGGAATCAGCAGCATCTAAAGTTCGAGGAAGAGCTCGAGCAGGTCGAGAAGACGTATCGGAAGGATATCGATGATCTTCAGCAGATGGTCAAGAGTCTGGTTAACGAGAATCGGAACTTGTCGACGACGGTCTCGTCGCTGCCGACGCATAATGATAGTCCGGTTAGCAGTTCCAGTGAGTATTTTTATTTGGGTTTCGCCACGAAAATGATACTTTACGGCTTCTGAGCAAGTTTTTGACATTTTTAATTGAAAAAATAGGTGAAATGACAAGATTTCAATCAGTTTCCTTCATTTTTCCAAAAATACAGCAATTGGCGGTGTTTGCAGAAAAAGTGTACACCTTGCGCTGGAACTGACGACATTGCGTACCGTAACCCGCTTGAAAAATAGAAATTCAACACTACGACGCTCCGAAATTTCAGCGCTCTCAGTTTAACGGAATTAAAATTTTTGAGGGAATCGCGTATTTCTCAGCTGAAAAATGGTTTCTCTGAATGTTTTCAATCAAATCATAATCAGAAAGTGTGAAAATATTTTTTGGAACCCTTCCTTCAATGGAAATTGCGGAAATTCGTGTATTTTTGTCAGAAAAAGTGACAAAACGTGGTTAGCTGTATTTCAGCCAAATACCCTTTTCGTGGCGAGACCCACACCTTTATTCGTTGAAAATGCTAAATTTTGACATTTTGCAGTGCGAGAAGCCGATCTGAAGATGCTGTTAGAGCTGAAAGAGATGTCTTCCCAACAGAAAGACGAGATCAAGGCGTTGCAAAAGGATGTTGACACTTATCAGTGCCAAGTCGAAAATCTACAGAATTCTATAGAAAAGCTGATCCGCCAAAACGAAGAGCTTCTTCGGAAAAACGCGTCGCTTCAGAAGCAAGGACGTGTCATTGTCGAGGAGAAGATGGAGGTTCTGAAGCGACTGGAGAAGACGGAAGAGTCGAATATCGAGCTGACGAAACTGGTGAAGGAGACCGATCGGGCGTGTAAAGACATGCAGATAGCGAATCATGATAACAATGAGCCGCGGTTTACGTTGAGTGAACTTCGAGAAGTTATCAAGGAGAAAAACATTCTGAAGGGGCGGGTGATGGAATTGGAGGAGGAGTTGGAGCAGTTCAAGCCGGAGACGAAGAAGAAGGAGATTATGCGACTGGATGATGATGATGAGACAGATCGATTGACACCGTGGGTTTTTGAGAAATTTGAAAAAACTTGAAACTTTTTCTAAAAATTCGAAATCAAATTTTGAAAAACCCCAAAATTGGGTCTCGCCAGGAAAATGGTCCCTAGCTGAAATACGGCTTCTGGACAAAGTTGTCACTTTTTCTGATGAAAACCGGTAAAATTAGGTGAATTCAACCATTTCCAACCGATTTCCAGCAGTTTCCAACAATTTTTAGTACAAAAACATGCATATTCTAGAGGTTGCGGTGAGGCAAACGCGCTCCACTGATTCATCTTGGGGGGAAAATAAATTTTCAAATTCTGAAAGAGAAATTTGGCGCGGCCGAGTTCCCGACAGGGGTATTTTAGGCCAAAGGACTAGAAACTCCGCGGCCCCGTTTCTTTCTCTTTCAGAATTTGAAAATTTATTTTCCCCCCAAGATGAAATCAGTGGAGCGCGTTTGCCTCGCCGCAACCTCTAGAATATTTGGGTATTTTGCCGCTTTTTACCAAAAACACCTTATTTCCACTGAAAATCGGTGGAAACTGCTGGAATTTGGCTGGAAATGACTGAAAACACGCATTCTCACCCGTTTTCATCGAAAATAGTGGCAAAACCTTGTCCAGAAGCCAAAAGCCATATTCGTGGCGAGACCCATCAGGTGACTCGCCACGAAAGACGCCAAAATTATCCTTTTTTGAAAATAGTCTAAAAATTAGATATTTTTCAGAATCTCATTCCCTGAATCTGTAAAATCCTCAAAATCTTCCAGATATTCCGAAGCAACCGCCACCACGGCTTCTGGACTCGAAGAAGACGACCTCCCCGTCTATGGCCCAATGCCCCGCGAACCCGACGAGAAGCTGCACCCCTGGAAGTACGAAAGGAAGGATTCTGGAGTGCGCAAGTTGTGAGTTCCCCGCTGATCTTTCCGATATAATCAACAAAAAGTGTTCAGCTTCCGCTTCTTCAAAGACTTTGGCACAACGGCGTCGCCCCGCCGCGGCTCGTCTGCGAACGCGTCTCCTCGACTGCCGGCCCGAGCGATCCCACCATCGCTAAACTGATCATGCTGGCTCCGATGCTCCCAATCCACATCATTTTCTCTGCTCTTGTCTTTATGTTTCAGTGTCTCTAAACAAACAGTACTAATCATTTCAACCGATCTCATAACTAGTCCCTCCCCATTTAGCTTCAAGTATTACTTCCCATGCCCACTGATGACTTTTGCCATTTATCGATTGATTATATTAGGCTTGATTTCGCTTTTTTTGTCTCGAATTTCTCTATTTTTGACCCCCGTGTTTTTTTCACTCTGCAACCTGTTTCCCCCATTTTCTCTCTGTCCTTCTCTTCCTGTGGCATATATTTATGCGCGTTTCTCTCTGTTTCGCTTGATTTCTACGGAAAATAAAAAGAATTTCACAATTCAGCATGAAATCCGGATAAAAATCGAGAAAAACCTAGAAAAACGAAAAAAACTGCATTTTCTTAAAAGTGTGCATTTTGACGTGGTGGTGTTTGCAGAAAGCGTCGGAAATGACGCTCAAGAACTCCAAAGCGTTCGGCGGAATTTGGATTCCCGCTCAAGCGATGATAGAGTCACAATGGAGCGAGTTTGCAATTTTTTTGAAAAAAGGATTGAAACGAAAATTTTTTTATAAAAGAAATTTAAAAATACAGAAAGCATCGAAATTGACGCGCAAGTTAATGAAAAAGGTGTATATAAAAAAGTGAAGTCTGAAGAATTTGAATTCCCGCTGTCTAAACTGCAATAACTTTTCAGGGAAGTTCAGAAAAATGCAAAACTGCTCAATTGAGCACACCTCCACCCACATTTGTTTTCAATTCGCTCTGTGCCAAGACGCATCTCTGTGCGTGGTCAGTTGAGTGTAATAGTGCAGAAAAGAGGCGAAAGGCGGGCAAGAAAAACGGAATTCGGACAGCTGTTGAGCTGTTGAACAATCCGGAGAAAAGCATCCTTTCTACTTTATTCTTTTTGAAATATTCAAATTTCCCGCTGAAAACCATGGCCGACTCGAACACTTGGGACCTAGTTGGTGCATCGGAACGAAAGAAAAGCAGGTCACCGTCGAGAGCCAGCAGAGTGGATCCAGAAGTGAGAATCGAGTGTAAAGAGGACGTAAAAACGGTTTATGGGGGTTTAACACCATTAGGTTGAGCGAGAAAAATGAGCTGTTGGAGCAGAGGAAAAGTTTAGATTCTGGCGTTTTCCTCTGTTTTTTAAGTTTTGAAAAATGGCGGGAATTCAAAATGTTCATTATCATTTGAAAAATTGTATTTTTTCGTATTCGAAATTTCGCGCACGATATCTCGCAGCGAAAACTATGAACTGCATTTTTCAGTGTTTTTGGACCATTTTGGAGTAAATTGTTGTCAGAAAATGCGAAAAATGCGAAAATTCATTCAAAAATAGCCCAAAAACACTGAAAAATGCAAATCTTACTGTAGTTTTCACTGCGAGATATCGTGCGCGCTAATTTGAAATTTTGAATGCGAGCGGCTGTTTTCAGATGCACCGATAATAAGGACCAAACAGAAATGTTTGTTTTTTTCAGCTTTTTTTAAATTTGCAGTTTGAACCAACCGGCCGTTTTTCACTATTTCATCCTCTAATTCCGACATTTTCGTCGCGAGACCCATTTTGGAAAAGCTTGAATGATTTGATGGTCTAGAAAGCCTAATTCATTTGATTTTAGAAAAATATTCAAAAAATCAGGACATTTTGACAAAATTGTACTTCGATACAGCCAAAAATTGTCATTTTTGGCTCAAAATTGTCAATTTTCCCCTATTTTTTAGACTTCAGGTGCAACAATAATATTTTATTTTATTTTGAAGCTTTTGATAGTCAGAAAGTGCGCTCCAGTGAGAACCTTGCCCATTGGCCATAGAGCGCACTTGCCAAATCACTAATTTTCCATTTTTCCAGATGATTGTCGGTGTTGAAAGTGCCGCCGAACTCGAAGCCTTAGGCCTCGGAAAAGAACAACTGGAAGAAGAAGCTCGCGAGCAGAGAAGGCAGAAGAAGCAACGGAGCAAGTCACCGGCTCTAGAGAATATTCGAAAGGCTTCTATTCATGTTTTGCAGGTCCTTATCAATGTTATCAATTTCATCAATCAATTCCTACTTTCAGAGATTCGGAGTGATGCCCAAAATCAAAGATGACAGTGTTTTGCTCTTTCGACAAGAAGATATCCCTGATATTCCATTGGATAGTCTTTGTATCCGACCCAAAGAGTTTTTCGAGGAACCAAAAGTTTTTTCGTTTCGGGATATGGGAAGGGAACAGCAGAAAGCAGAGGTCAATGAGAAATGGTGAGATTTCATATTCAAAATTTCAAATTCCCGCGTAAGATATCTCACAGCGAAAAGTACAGTAAGATGTGCATTTTTCAGTGTTTTTGGGCTGTTTTTGAGTGAATTTTTGCATTTTTCGCACTTTCTGACAATAATTTACTCGTAAACAGCCAAAAATTCACTGAAAAATGCATGTCTTACTGTAGTTTTTGCTGAGAGATATCATGCGCGCGAAAATTTGAAAATTTTTGTTACAACGATGAAAAACGCGCTGTACTGATCAAAAATTTGCTATGCCACTCAATAATTTGAATTCCCGCCTAACCCCTGCTGAAAACTTGGTGGCTCAAAATTGACAGATTTTGCCCAAATTTCACAGATTTACCGTAAAACCTCTATTAGAAGAGCACCCAATAGTTTGACTTTGAGCTTTTCTATCTCAAAAACTAGAAGAGTTATCAAAAAGTTATTAACTGCAAAGTTGTAGTTCTAATCTACGTCTACAACTTTGCAGTTGACAACTTTTTGATAGCTCTCGTAGTTTTTGAGATAGAAAAGCTCAAAGTCAAACTATTGGGTGCCCTTCTAATAGAGGTTTTACGGTAATTCAAACTTTTGAATTCCCGCCTAATCCTGGCTGAAAACTTGTCTCAAAATCGGCAGATTTTCCCCAAATTTGGCAGATTTTTTAAACCCTTTTTCCAGCTCATACCTATTCCGTGGCACTTCTTTCGAACAAGACGAATGTTTCGAGCTGCCCACTGAAATGGGCCGAATCCCAGAATACGATCACTTCTGTCCGATCCACGGATCTCGACGGCGAATCGTCCGGAATCAGTTGGTGACAATGCAACATTTGATGCATTCAGTTGATGATGATGGAGAGGATTTGTCGTATTTGTATAGGTTGGTGGAGTGTCGTTTGGGGGAAAATATAAGATTTTCAGTCATGACTTGGTTGCGAAACTGATAAGAAAGAAGAAAAGGGAGATGTTGAGTGGAAGGGAAAAAGAGAAGATTGTCAAGACGAAAAGGAAGATTTTGGTGAGGGGGAACCTGATGGGTCTCGCCACGGAAATGGTTTCTGGCTGGAATACGGCTTCTGGACACTTTTTCTAATAAAAATGAGCGAAAATACACGATTCTGGGGGTTTCCCATCGATTTTCAGTACAAAAACATGAATTTTTGAGTATTTTGTAGCTTTTTCTCAAAAAAATTGGTGAAAACTGCTGGAATTTGGTTGAAAATGATTGGAATCACCTTATTTTACCCATTTCCATCAGAAAAAGTGACAAAACCTTGTCCAGAAGCCGTATTTCAGCCAGAAACCATTTTCGTGGCGAGACCCATCAGGTGACTCGCCGCGGGACGCCAATAGAATCTCCAAAACCTCCAGAATCTTCAGAATCCCCAGAATCTCCCGAATCTCAGAATTCCAGAATCCCCAAAATTCCAGAATCATCAAAATTCTGGGAACTTCAGAACCCTTTCATGCTTTGAGTCTCGCAAGGTTACTGTAGCTCCTGGAATAATCCCCTGACCCAACTCTACCCCCNNNNCCCCCCGCCCCCATTATCTTCTTTTCTTCCAGTCCAACCTGTTCACCCTCTCCGTCGCCTTTCTCTTCCTCTTCACCGCCTTCAACGGCCTCCAGAACCTTCAAACCTCTGTGAACGGCAACCTCGGCTCTGACAGCCTCGTCGCCCTGTACCTCTCCCTAGCCATCTCCTCCCTCTTCGTCCCGTCCTTCATGATCAACCGACTCGGCTGTAAGCTCACCTTCATCATCGCCATCTTCGTCTATTTTCTCTACATTGTCATCAACCTCCGACCCACCTACTCCTCCATGATCCCTGCCTCGATCTTTTGCGGAATCGCCGCTTCTTGTATATGGGGAGCCAAGTGTGCGTATATCACCGAGATGGGAATCAAGTATGCTACTGTTAACTTTGAGAGTCAGAGTACGGTTATTGTGAGGTGAGTTGTTATCAGTTGATAATCATTGATAAGCAAGTGTTTTAGGTTTTTCGGTATCTTTTTCATGATCGTCCATTGCGGACAAGTCGTCGGAAATGTGGTGTCCTCGTACATTTTCACAAAGGCAATGGCTGCAACCATTCGGCCTCCAGAAGATACGATTTATGATAGGTTTGTTTTGATTACTGTAACCTGCTGGCGTCACGGTGTTTGCAGAATGCGCCAAATCTCACGCGCAAACGCAGAAAGCTCAAATTTTTTTGAAAAACACAAAACTTCGCAATTCTGAATTCTTAATCAAAGTTCCCGCCGGTTTTTCTCTCTTCTCAATAGAGCGCGATTAGATTCAAGTTAAAAATTAGTTTCACGGTGTTCACAGAATGCACCAAATCTCACGCGCAAGTTCAGAAAGCACAAACTTTTTTGAAAAACGCAAGTTTCCGAATAGTTTTAAAGCGTTTAGCTTCCCGGTGTTTGCAGAATGCACCATGACCTACGCGCAAATGCAGAAAGCTCAAACTTTTTTGAAAAATCCTAACTTTCCCCATTCTGAATTGTTTGAATTCGCGCCTGATTATTTATCTTCTCAATGGAGCGCGATTACGGTACAGTGAAGAATCAGTGTTTGCAGAATACACCAAATCTCACGCGCAAGTTCACAAAGCCCCTTTTCTCAATAGAGCGCCCTTTCAGCTGTGGCTACCAATTCCCTCAAAACCTGTCCCAACTCTCGGAACTCGCCGAAAGCAACCTCGCCCGTCCACCCCAAAAAGTCTACGTGGCAGTGTGCCTTGCCTATCTGGCATGTGTGATTATCAGTGGAATGATAGTGAGCATGTTCCTGAATGCTCTGTTGAAGGATACGTTGAGCAGGTATTCTGAATCGGAAGAAGTTCCAGGAATTCTGTGTTCTTTTCAGGAAATGCGCTCAAAAGTTCAATTCGGAAATCATCAATCTGATGTTGAAGCACTTGATCAATCCAAAGTACATGCTTCTCGTCCCTCTTACGATCTTCAACGGACTGGAACAAGCCTTTCTCGTCGGAGTATACACCAAGGCATTCGTCGGATGCGGTCTCGGCATCTGGCAGATCGGGTTCGTGATGGCTTGCTTCGGGATCTCCGACGCCATCTGCTCCCTCGTCTTCGGCCCCCTCATCAAACTCTTCGGACGCATGCCTCTCTTCGTTTTCGGAGCCGTTGTGAATCTTTTGATGATTGTCACGTTGATGGTTTGGCCGTTGAATGCGGCTGATGTTCAGATATTTTATGTGGTAGCGGCGATGTGGGGAATGGCCGATGGGGTGTGGAATACGCAGATCAATGGTGAGTACGATGCTCCGAAATCCCGTTTATCTTGGGAACCTTTCGAGATAGAGAAAAGTTGTCAACTACAAACTTAATTCTCGCTGAATTTGCAACATTTTGTTTGTTGACAACTTTTTCCCATCTTCAAAGGTTCTCAAGATATAGTCTGAAAAGTCCAGTACGACACTCCAAAATCTCGCAGCCTATATCTCAGGAAACTTTAAAAATAGACAAAAGTAATCAGTTACAAATTTGTTCCTTACTAAATTTTCAACATTTTGTTAGTTGTCAACTTTTTTCTATCTTCAAAGGTTCCCAAGATATAGTCTAGACAGTCCAGTACGATGCTCCGAAATCCCGCGGCCCATATCTCAGGAACCTTTGAAGATAGGGAAAAGTTGTCAACTACAAAGTTGTTTCTCATTGAATTTTCAACATTTTGTTAGTTGACAACTTTTTTCT
>LR539810.1:212173-301564 GCA_900536315.3 Caenorhabditis becei | reverse complement strand
GGGGTTATCAAGTGATCAAATTGATAAGAGTCATATCATATCAAATCAGCAAGAAAACATGCCATCAACCCGTAAATGATCTCTGGTTCGTTGGACACTGTGATTTCTTGAACTTTTAGATTCCTGGCGGGATTTCGGAGTGTCGTAACACGGCGGATTTGATAACTTCTCTGTGGGTGACATGAAAAATGTAAAGAAAAATATCAAAATCAGTTTATTCTTTTATTCCACTCTTTCGTCACATATTAAAAGTTTAAAAAGCTTATTATATATCCAATTTCTTTTCAGTTTTCACTTCCCAAATCGATGTGCTGCTCTCTTCAACGTTTGGGTGCCAGTAACGTTGAAGCCAGATCGAACAGTGTGCAGTGCGTTGTGTTCCTCGCTTTCAGCGTCTTCATCTCATGGATCGTAGGGAACTGAAATGTTTGAAATACTCCCAGACCAAAAACAGAATTCAGTACCGAGAAAAGGGAGTAAAGAAAGATGACTTTCATTCCGTGGATGTGGGTGTTTGGATGATTGCTTGGGAGCTGACGGAGGACTTTGGCGCCGAGGAACACGAGAAGTTTCTCGAGTTTATCGTCTGAAATATGAAATTATTGACCAAAATGCAAACTTTCTAGTCAACCTCTCTCAGGATCACTGTTCTTTGGAGTTGTTTCGACCCATCGCTCAATGTAGACAAATTTTTCGGTGAGCGGCGGCAAATGCTAAATTCCTTATCAAGAGAAATCTGAAAAAGTAGCCCACCTGAAGATGACGATTCAGATGAAACGTAACCAAATTCAAAAATACTTCTTCGCCTATGCGAACCGAGTCCACTTGATAGAGAAAGTCTTTCTTCAAATTTTTCTCGCTTTCCACACACTTTCCAAGCCAATCTGAACGAATCAGAAGGCAATTTCTGGAATTGATAAAATTTTTCAGGAGCAATATTCAATTTCAACTAACCCGAACACTGCCTGAACAAGTGTCAAGTCCCATCATCCAGCACAACCGATCCGTCCGCATTGACAAGTACCACGCAATGAGTTGCAGTCGAAGGATCTGTCGTCAAAATGCTTCCAAACTTGGAAACGAACTCCGGATGCGGCGTGCAGTGCATAAACACCTTGAACTTGTCGGAAGTGAACGGTTTCGGAATCACTCTCTGTGCAGTCGGGTCCTTGGAAGCCTCCAGAAGCGTCTTGATTTCAGTCAACGATCGTACCGACTCTTGCTCGTTTTCCTTCGTCAGCTCCATCATTACCAACTCCATCGAATCCATATTCTTAGCATTTTTCAACGCCTTATCACCTCCATACTTTAACAGCATCTTGACAATTTCCACGTTTCGAGTTGAGATTGCCACCTGGAGACATGTGTTGCCGTCCGCAGCTAAAAGGAAAAAAGTTTCAAATCAGAGGAAAACAAAAAGCTTACCCCGTCCATTTACATTGCTCCCGAGCATGAGAAACTCCTTGACTCCCGATGTGTCTCCGCACGAAACAGCGTCTACGAGTCTTGGGTAATTCTTCACAATCATCTCTTTCTCTTGGAACAACTGAAAAAGGGTCAATTGAACCGACAAACTTTGCAACAACCGACCAGATAACGAGAATTTCGTAATATGAGTTCCGAGACCCTCTTCTTACTCAAGAACAGCTTGTGCCACATCAACGGATCCCGTCGTTTCCCGAGCCACCAGATCAAGACAATGAGAAGAACAGACACGATCACAGCAAGAATGCCAAAAATGTACTTAAAGGACCCGCACATGCTATCCGAGCATGTTCATTTTATTGTCTCAAAATGATGGGGGAGCAACAACTAAACAAACCCCCAAAGGAAAAAAATTTACGATTTTTCCTCGATTTTTGGCGAATTATTTAGTGAGGCCGTTCTGGATTGGCGCCCGGCGCGTTTGAACGCGGCGTGACGAGAGAGCAGAGACGCAGAGAAAGGCGCCGCGCCCAGCGGTTTTTTCGAAAATGTGCGAAAATGACTGGACTTTTTTGAGATATTCCGACATTATTCGATAGGAAAGACACATAGCGAAAGGAAAATATCAAAGTTATCCTGAAACTCTCTCACAACTAGTCATGAAATGACGGAAAACCATGAATTATCGATTTTTTGTATTTTTTCACAAGAACATGACTTTTCATCCGGGTTTTTAGTGGGAAAATGTTGAAAACACATAAACAGAAATGAAAACACCAAGTTACAGTAATTTTAGACTTGTAGAGTGCCAAACTCGAAAAATTTGGAAAATCACCTATAAGAAACTTCAATGATTTTTTAAACGGTCAGGTTGGGGTAGCAATCGATTGGAAATAGTCTCCTGAACAACGTTTCAGTTGATCACTTTTCCAGATAATTTTTTCCTGGCGAGATATTTTAAAAAAACTGGCCACAACTTGCGAAAAGTCATCTGAAACTACGGTTTTTGTCATAAATTTTCTCTGGAGAAGAAAAATTGTACGTGATTAGTGATCAACTAGAAAGTTGCTTTTTACGGGCTTATCAATCCAGAAAAAATACAAACAGGCTTCTAAAAAATGTTTGGAAATTGATTTCAAGACCCTTGTTGAGGGACAAGTTGAGGCTCCCAAAAAATGTTCAAGCATTTTTTAGAAGTTTGTTTGTATTTTTTCTGGATTGATAAGCTCATAAAAAGCAACTTTCTAGTTGATCACTAATCACGTACAATTTTTCTTCTCCAGTTAAAATTCATGACAAAAACCGTAGTTTCAGATGACTTTTCGCAAGTTGTGGCAAATTTTTCAAGAATATCTCGCCAGGAAAAAATTGTATCGATTTGTGTTCAACTAAAAAGTTGTTCAGGAGACTATTTCCAATCGATTGCTACCCTAACCTGACCGTTTAAAAAATCATTGAAGTTTCTTATAACTGATTTTTCAAATTTTTCGAGTTTGGCACTCTACAAGTCTAAAATTACTGTAACTTGGTGTTTTCATTTCTGTTTATGTGTTTTCAACATTTTCCCACTAAAAACCCGGATGAAAAGTCATGTTCTTGTGAAAAAATACAAAAAATCGATAATTCATGGTTTTCCGTCATTTCATGACTAGTTGTGAGAGAGTTTCAGGATAACTTTGATATTTTCCTTTCGCTATGTGTCTTTCCTATCGAATAATGTCGGAATATCTCAAAAAAGTCCAGTCATTTTCGCACATTTTCGAAAAAACCGCTGGGCGCGGCGCCTTTCTCTGCGTCTCTGCTCTCTCGTCACGCCGCGTTCAAACGCGCCGGGCGCCAATCCAGAACGGCCTCACTAAATAATTCGCCAAAAATCGAGGAAAAATCGTAAATTTTTTTCCTTTGGGGGTTTGTTTAGTTGTTGCTCCCCCATCATTTTGAGACAATAAAATGAACATGCTCGGATAGCATGTGCGGGTCCTTTAAGAACGGAATTGTCAGATGGGGCTCTGAAATCAAAACTTATCAATTTCCCATCAACCTGTCTATTTGCTTACTCTGTAGTCGTTGCACCGACAGGAGAAGAAGGGGGCAACCTGGTGTTTCCGAACATTTGATCGAAGAAGTCGCGGATTTCCGTTGTGATTCCAGAGACACTCGCGAGCAGCTTCTTGTCTCTGACGAAATTGAGTCTCAACTTTCCGACATCTCTGAAATCAGGGGCAATCATCTGAACATTGGGATCCTTTGAGGCGGCGAGTGCATTCGAAACGGGATCCTTGAGCAGTTTCGCATCGATCGGAGCTCCAGTGATAAAAGAAGCCATTTGGAAGACGTTCCCGAGTGATTCCAAGTCCGTCCTCGTCACATTCTTGCATTGTCCGTTCAGCTCATTCACAGAATCCACCAACTTGTTCAACGCCTTCTTGTTCTCGTCCGTCCAGACACTCCCCATCCCCGCCAGTCCGCTTATCACCTTATCAACGTCTTGTCCACACTTCGCCACGTGTTCCACCTTCTTCTGATCCTTCCACACCTTCTCCATCTCCTTCAACACTTTCACTCCGTTCCCCAGATCCCGAGCCTTCTGTTCCGAGTTCGCCAACACTTCTCGACGTCTTCTTATTCTCTTCGGACCCTTTCCCAACTTCATCAACTCATTCAATCCCGTTCTCAGCTCTTCAACAACCTTCAAATACGTCTCCACCACTGCCACCTCAGCCGATTTCCCTTTCAACTTTCCAATTGAATCCATGAAGCCCAGCAGATTATCCAATCCTTTATCATCAAACTTGTTGTTCACGAGACATCCGGAAATGTTCGACAGACTCATTCCATCAGCGACTTCTGCAGTCTTGTGAATACTTGTAAAAGACGGCGGGGCAGCAGAGAACTTCAACAAGTCCGAAGACGATTCGATGTAATGAAGCACTTTGTTCAACTGTTCGCCAGTCTGTTTGATATTCTCCAACCCTCGAATCTTTTCAACCTCCTTCTTCAAGTCTGCATCAGAAG
Source organism: Caenorhabditis becei (assembly GCA_900536315.3). Lineage (NCBI taxonomy): Eukaryota > Metazoa > Nematoda > Chromadorea > Rhabditida > Rhabditidae > Caenorhabditis > Caenorhabditis becei. The sequence continues at coordinate 297,124 of LR539810.1, read as the reverse complement.
ACTTTTCCTCAACAGTTTTGATTCCATCAAGAGCTTTCTGGTTGGCTTCATTCAAATAAATAAATGCCGCTTCCATTGGACCCACTGAACTTCTGACAGCATCCGATTTCTTCACAAACTCCATAACATAGTCGTATTCTCTTCGAAACTGTTCAAAATCAATTGAGCTTTTCACTTTTGGAAGATTTGACAAGCATTTCTGAACGGCATTGATAGCAGTTTCGACATCAGAAGTTCCCGCGAGTGTGGCAGTGGAGATGTTCAGACTGTCGGCCAGTGCCTTGAGTGTCCCGATCGATTTCTGATCCTTGATCTTCTTCCACAACCCATCCAACTCGCGCATCTTTCCAGTGAACACCCTAACCGGTTCCAGCATCTCCCCTAGCTTCCCCAGATTCTTCCCTCCTGCAATCGTCTTCTTCAGCCACTCCTCCTTCAGATCCTTGAACATCAGCTCCAGATCGTCGATTCCATTGGGCAGTCCGACCGTCAGCTCACTCGGATTCCTCGCACCTGTCATCTCATCCACTGTTTTCCACACTTCACTCAGATTCTTGCCCATCTCGTTCAGATCATTCGCATCTTTCATCAGTGTCATCCACTCCTTCAGCCCGTCTTTCAATCCATTCAGTTCTGTCGGCAACGTCTTCAGCGAATCAAAGTTCTTCTCGTACTTCTCACGAACGTCATAGATCAACTTTGCAGCATTCAGAACATCCACAGATATATCAACTTCCAGCAAACTTTCAACTTCTTTAGACATTTTCACATTCTTTAACTTAGAGATGTAGGTTAGGAAGTCAGCGATTCCTTTCACATGTTGAAGTGAAATATTGGGAAAGTCTTCGTTCAGAACAGCATTCAATCCTATTATCAGAGCTCTCAGTTGATCGTCAACTTTTGATGACAGCAAGATTTCAGCTCTAGCCGAGGGGATGGTATTGATGGAAAAGTTCTTGTTCTGATAGTCGCTTGATGATTTAGCATCCTCCACCAAATTCAAGTTTCCTCTCATTTTCGAGAGGCTTCCAATATTTGACATTTTCGACTTTTGAATCTTCTCGTGTAAACTTATCAGCTCGGGAGACGCGGAGCAGTCGAGAGTCTTGAGTGACTTGATAGATCCGATGCTCAGCAGCTCCATCATCACCGTTTCCCTCATTGGGTTGCTCAACGACGTTTTTATTGCGATGCCATTGACTAGACGAGAAACTCCGGAGAGAGAATTGATGACTGTAGGAAGTGTCGCTTCTGAACCATTACTTGAGGTATTCTCTGCATTCTGAGAACCCTCACCTGTCTTTTCCAGTAGCATAACAGCGACGACACAGGGAAGCAGTTTTGTTATTAGCTTCATCTTCGCAAACACGAAATAGCAATTTTCCAACTCTTATCACCCGCTGATAAACATTCCTAGATGTCACCGGAACGTGAGTTTCACGTTTCAAGGCTTGCAAAAATGTACTCATTTGGGTATCTCCAGGGAAAACGGTACTTTCTCGTAAGAATTTCTGGTCTAGAACATGTTTCCTTACAGGCATCATGCGACTTCTATTCGCTTTCGTTGTTTTTTCACTAGTTTTCACGACCTCTCCACAACCAGGTAATTCTAAAGCTTTCGCGGAAAAATTAGAACCAGCTTCTAGAAAACCACATATCGGAAGTCATTGATGTTCTCTCGGTTCTGTCACGCATCACCACTGGAATTGCTATCAAATCGGAGTGGTTGGCCAACACTGGGAATTTGAGAAATGGAGCAGCACACCTACTGGGTGCTCATTCAGAGAAATCTTTGTTTGAGGGGAACCCCAAAAGTTCCGTGCCGTCTGTGGAAATCATCAAAAAGTTGACGAAAAGCTCAGCTAACTTGCAACCTATCAAGCCACCGAACGAAACAAGTTTTTCAATTGGAATGAAATTGTTGGAAGACATGGACAGGGATTTGGACGTGATTCATCATGTTCTCAAAAATGCAACAAGGTTGCTAGAGTTTGCTAGTTTTTTTGGTGTGATGGATCCTGATACCGCTGCGCAGAGGCTTGATCCATCGCTCTACCGAAACGTTTCCAACGTTTTTGAAAACCTTCGAAAAATTGATTTGAACCGGCTCCGTGGTCCTCAGCAAGCAAGTGACATGTTGTCTTGGATGAAGAATGAAACCATGTTTAACCTACATCAAACCATGGACGTTTTCACAAACGTGAGTAATGACGGGACTTTCCAAGATCTTCTTAACAAGGTGCCTACTGTGCAATTTTACCTTGAATCCCAAAAAATCTTCTTTACCAGTGAGAAGTACGAGAAGAACTTTGATTCGCTGAAGACGTTGCCGACAGAACTGAATGGAGTGAAAGACGGGCTGAAAGAGTGGATGACACTGATGAAAGATGCGAATGATCTGAATGAGATGGGCAAGAATCTGAGTGAAGTGTGGAAAACAGTGGATGAGATGACAGGTGCGAGGAATCCGAGTGAGCTGACGGTCGGACTGCCCAATGGAATCGACGATCTGGAGCTGATGTTCAAGGATCTGAAGGAGGAGTGGCTGAAGAAGACGATTGCAGGAGGGAAGAATCTGGGGAAGCTAGGGGAGATGCTGGAACCGGTTAGGGTGTTCACTGGAAAGATGCGCGAGTTGGATGGGTTGTGGAAGAAGATCAAGGATCAGAAATCGATCGGGACACTCAAAACACTGGCCGACAGTCTGAACGTCTCCACTACCACACTCGCGGGAACTTCTGATGTCGAAACTGCTATCAATGCCGTTCAGAAGTGCTTGTCGAATATCACAAATCCCAAAAATACAGCTAAAATACCAGCTAAAACTTACAGGATGATTAAGACTGCTTTTGAAAATATCGCCGAATTGATTGAATGGTTGAAAATTATGGATGTGGTTGTTCCCGATATAAGTAACTATAAGTTGATTGGAACTGCAGAACAAACTGTTTCCGATATCTGGGATGTTGTACATAAATTTCAACCGGACATGTTGACGGATGACATGAAAAAAATTATCACGGAGTTGTACTCCCATAAAAAACTTCCCGAATTTCTGGAAATTATGAAGCATTTTGAAAAAAAATTCGAGAAATTCGAAAAATTCCCTCTATACATAAAAGCCCACTACGCACTCGGGGTTGACAACTATGTTTACAATTTGAACGGCACTGGGTTGTTGGAAGCATTGGAATGTTTGCGGAATGAAAAGTTTGTACCATCTGAAATACTGGAAGTGATGAAGTTGAGTGGAACTTTAATGGATCTGAAGGCAAAATCGGCTGACGTGGCAGTGGTGGAGACGTATTTGAAGGTTGTGGGAGAGCTGAGATCGGGATTGAATGAGTTGATGAAGTTGGAAAAGGGTCCGAAGAGGATAAGAAGACGTCGAGCAGTGCTGACGAACTCTGAACAGAAGGCTCGAGATCTTGGGAACGGAGTGAAAGTGTTGAAGGAGATGGAGAAGGTGTGGAAGGATCAGAAGAAGGTGGAACACGTGGCGAAGTGTGGACAAGACGTTGATAAGGTGATAAGCGGACTGGCGGGGATGGGGAGTGTCTGGACGGACGAGAACAAGAAGGCGTTGAACAAGTTGGTGGATTCTGTGAATGAGCTGAACGGACAATGCAAGAATGTGACGAGGACGGACTTGGAATCACTCGGGAACGTCTTCCAAATGGCTTCTTTTATCACTGGAGCTCCGATCGATGCGAAACTGCTCAAGGATCCCGTTTCGAATGCACTCGCCGCCTCAAAGGATCCCAATGTTCAGATGATTGCCCCTGATTTCAGAGATGTCGGAAAGTTGAGACTCGATTTTGCCAAAGCCAGTGGTCCCTTGAGCGCTTCCACGATGTCCCTTCAACCTCTCAGAGACTTTTTCAATGGCATCTTCGGAATCAAACCACCACCAAAACCCAAGTTCAAGTCACCACAATCACCAATACCATCTGCGAAACCGATGAACTTCGTTGCTGCCACCACTGAGATTCCTGTCTCTTCTACTCTAATTGTTCTCATCATTGTCATTCCCTTGCTTCTCGCGGCTCTTGGCGGCGGAATGTTTGGAATTTGGTGGTTCATGAAGCGAAACGACTATCTCTTCTGGCACCGACTTCTCATGAAAAAGGAAAAGTTCGAGGAGCTTCTAGTCCGCAACTCTCGGTACCTGTCGTTCCAAGAGGAAGAGTTCAAGTGTGTAAACTCCAAGATCAAGACTCTTCTGGATGCCGTGACAGTTGGAAGTCTAAAGTCGGCGGAGTCATTCATTGCTCAAGGAGCCTGGATCAATGCTGAACGTGAGCTCCTCTTCTTTCGAGTTTTCCAGAAACTCTTCAATTTCTAGGTGAAACCAACACATGTCTCCACATCGCCGTTCTCAAAGCCAACGTCGAAATGGCCGAGTTGTTGATTCGAAACGGAGCCGACCGCAATGCTCTGAACAAGGACTTCAAAACGCCAGAAGAGTTGATTGCAATTGAAATTCAGAAGTGTGAGGAGGTTGCGAAGGAGAAGACGATGAGAGAAGATCCAGATGAACCGAGTCTCGACAGGAAAGGCTTATTAGTGAAAATAGCAGAACAGCGAAAGAGAAAAACCGAGTCGGCGGCCAAACTTCCGAATCTGAATGTGCTCCTCACAAAGTTCGAAGAGCTCAAAGATCAGAACTTTCTGAGAGTGATTCCTCCACTTTATCCGATCAACAAGTTCCGGATTCTGATCACTGATAATTGTGAGAATACAAAGTTTTCAAAGAAGTTTGCGAGCAATATCACGGAAAACATTGCCCAGGCGACACATATGATTGTGAAAGTTGACAAGGATGGGGTCTACGAGCCAGATGAGCCGCTGTTGAACAAGATTTCTATGCTGATTGGGTAAGTCAAAAGTTCTCCTAACTTCTGAATTCCGATTCCAGACGCACCATGATCATGAAAGACACTTGGATAGCCGCATGTCTCAAGAAAACTAGCAATATGCGGAACGACTTCAAATTCCAAGTGGAGAAGGTCAAAGTGAACGGGCAGATCTACAGTACACTGAAAGACTGGCATCTCAGCTTTCACATGAAACAGATTCCGTATCTTCGAGACACCCAAGTGCTTTTCATGGGAGTCAGAGGTCAGATGAAGCGAGAATCCCGGAGAACCATCAATCTTTTCCAGATCACTTGCTCGATTCGATCGCCGAGAGACTGGGTATCACCCTGTTGAACAGCAGACCGGATGCAATGTCCATGTTCAATTACTCAATCGCTCATCCTTATCACTTGTTCAACTGCGAGCTCATGTGGATTCTGTACCCGACTTCTGAAAAGGTATGTTTCGACGATCCGCAAAATCCAAATCTTATTATTCAGACGCCAATCGAGAAAACGGAAGACTGGCGGAAGCTGACAATCGCCGAACTTCTGGAGCTGTTGTTGAAGCGAGAGATGGTCTTCAATCCGGAAAAAATCAGATACTCCCCGTTGCACGACAGTAAGGACCCGGAGAATGTGTCAAAAGTCGTAGTGAAAGATGACGAAGAGGTGGAAAAAAGCAAATAAATGTGTTTACTCGTTATCTTTGAATAAAAGCTGGAGAAGACATTTATTGGTGAAGTGGGCACGGGGAACAATAATCAATTCTGGAGACGTTTTTGAATAGATCAGCTTTCAGAGTTTACAATACATCAAACACAAAATAATCAGAAGCATAGCTCGAATCTTCCGGATATTCTGAAGACGCTTCTGAATTCATTGGATTCCAGAAATCAGTGTTCATCGGAAGGTCGGGAAAAGCATCATATGACTCACAGAACACATATTACACATCTGGAAAAAGGGTTTTGAAAAGCAGGATATCAGAATTCTCACCAATGTATTCACACCTCTCCAATAATAAAACAAACCACTAAAATAATCAATATCAGCACAATACTTCAGTTGGACAGGAATCAGAATCCGATGAGAAAAGGCAACACTTTTCAGATTGACACTGCTCATGAACGCTTAGAACCTGGAAAAAAACATCTTGAAAGCTGAAATTTTTCAAATTCTCACCTATTCACTTCTTCTTATTAATACAAAACCACAAAATAATATATATCAGCACTATATCAGCACAACATATCAGTTGGACAAGAACCAGAACTTGATCATGAATTTGCAACACTTTTCAGATGACTGAGCACTGTACATGAACACTTGGAATCTGAAAAAGAAGAGCTTGAAGGCTGAAATTTTCAAATTCTCACCTATTCACACCTCTACAATAATCATAAAAACCACAAAATAATCACTATCAGCACAACGGATCAGTTGGACAGGAACCAGATGAGGAATCAGATTGACACTGCACATCAACACTTGGAATCTGGAAAAAGAACTTTTGAAAGCTGAAAGTTTTAAAATTCTCACCTATTCATATCCTCTTATCAATACAAATCACAAAAATAATCAAAATCAGCACAATAGATCAGTTGGACAGGAACCAGATGAGGAATTCGCCACACTTTCCATATTGACACTGCTCATTAGAATCTGGAAAAGAAGATCTTGAAAGCTGAAACTTTTCAAATTCTCACTAATTCACACTTTTCCAGTAATACAAAAACCACAAAACTAATCAGTATCAGCAAAACAGATCAGTTTGACAGGAACTAGAATCCGGTGAGGAGTTGACAACACTTTTCAGATTGACACTGCACAGAACACTTAGAATCTGGAAAAGAAGATCTTGAAGGCTGAAATTGTTCAATTCTCACCTCTCCCAATACAAAAACCACAAAAATCAATATCAGCAGAATAGATCAGTTGGACGGGAACCAGATCTTGATGAGGCGACACTTTTCAGATTGACACTGCTCATGAACGTTTAGAATCTGGAAAAGAAGCTTTTGAAAGCTGAAATGTTTCAAATCCTCACCTATTCACATCTGCTTATCAATACAAATCACAAAACTAATCAATGACAGCACAATAGATCAGTTGGGCAGGAACCTAAATCCGATGAGGAATCGGCAACACGCATCAGATTGACACTGCTCATGAACACTTAGAATCTGAAAAAGAACATCTTGAAGGCTGAAACTGTTCAAATTCTCACTTTCTCGCTCTCAGAGCTATCAATCAAGCCATTATACAGATTCAGAACACAAATAAAAGAAAGAGAGTTTCCAGCAGTTAGATTTAACAGAAATTTCAATCTGAAAAGTAGAAATTTGTTCAAACTGAAAAATCGAATTCTCACCCAATCACAGCACACAATACAGCAAAAGATAAGAAGATTGATGGAGATTGGGAAGATTCAGAAGAGGTTGTAGAATATCAGAAGAACGAGTAAATGAGCTGGCAGATCCCATTCAACACTCTAAAACTTTGAAATCTCAACAAAACCCCTTTCGATCCAACTCACTCTGCAGAATCGCCGACATTTTCAACATGAACTCCTTGATCTCATCGTAAAAAACACCATCGTCTCCAGCCTGATAACGGCTCCCAGCGGCCAGTGGCATTTTCTTCTTGATGTAGTGAATTGTTGCCACGTAGATACTTATATACTGCTCCAGATTGGCAATGGCTCCCGGTTTCTGTGTGCGAATGTGGATCACGATGTCTTTAATCTGAATATAGTTGTCTTGAGTGGATCTGATAAGATTCTGAACTCACATTCGGAACCCTCCCGTGCGAAAGCTCCAGAATCGCCATGGTAACAGCCAGTGCCACGCACGCACGTCCTCTTCCTTCGAACGAAATCATAGAAAGTCTTTCGGGATTATGAGGTGGATTCATATCTACCCTGTCGGTGTATTCCTCAATCGTCTCAACCAAGCTTCTACACGACACTGGCCCTTCGTGTCGCTTTGATTGGAACAGATAAAGGTTTCCTTTGCAGCAGGTACTTGAGAAGACGGTATCGTCTAAAGCTTCAACAACAAAGTCGATCCTATCCTGATCCGTCTCTTTCGAGTCTCCCGGCGACTTGACAGCGTCTGTCGAGACCATCAGTGGTCCAACGTGCATGGCAGCTACGTTCTGAGGGAATATTTTCTCAATTCCTTTCCGTTCTTCGTCGCCAATGAACACGAGAATCGTCTTGACATTGCTAACTATCAGTGTCTTCCAAAACGCCTGGACAATCTCGTCACTCATCATATCATTGCGAGGCCATTGGGTCACAATGACTGTCGGCCCCTGAACAAACCGAAAGTTTATCTTATGTATTGTTTCTTCAACTCACAAATTTCATCTTGATTCCACATGACGGATAGTACACACTTTCTTTGCACCCTGCGTTCTGATTGTCGTAGAATGGATACTTACAATTGCAAACTTTTTCATTCTTTCTCCAATTCACACATTTTTCCTTCTCCACTTTCACTTGTTCAACTTCGGAATACTCGGCCACTACATCGACACCATTCAAAAACTTCAGGAAGCTTTCGCCAGCGGCTCTATTTGTCCAAACTTTGACTTCTTTTCCTTGTCGGGGATCCTTTTCAAGCATTATAGTCGTTGCACTTGTAGAAGTGGCCAAGTTTCCGGTCCTTTTTGAAGCCTTATGACCCATGTTCGAAGCTTTTGGATGAATCAATCACTGGGAAAAACGTGGAATGCGACTGATCTACGAAAATCATGATAACTTCAATGTTATCACGTTATCAGTTTATCGAAAAAACGCGAGACTTGTTGCCCTTGGATCACCCTTCAAACATTCCCATAAAACTCTTGCAACTGTTGAAACTGGTATCCCATAAACTAACGATTATGCAAATTTGAGAATGGGTCGATGAGAGACGCGTTATTCTAATCCAAATTAGTCAAATCAGTTTGAGATGCGTCACCAACTTGAAAATCTAAAAAGTGTCTTATCAGTGGCCTTATCATTCCCATCAAAAGACCAAAAACCACTGAAAAAGTGTTGCAATTGCGAGAGAAACCCTGAGAAATGTGTCGAGATTCCAATCAGTCACAATAATTAATGATGTTCAGATCTCAATCGGCCATCCCTTTCCCAACTTTCTCAATCATCATTTCCTCTTTTTCCTTCACTTTTTTCCAATTTTTTCAAAGAAATTCCTTTTTGCCGAGTGGAATGCGCCCCATCAGACCCAAAAGCGCCCCGGCAGTGGTGGCTTGGGAGCTCCCCAGCGTCCCAGCTCTTTTCAGAAGCGTCAGAAAACTCTAAATGTTCAGTACTACACTCCAAAATCCCGCTATCTCAATTCGATCCTCTTTCCTTTGCTACTCCAAGATTCCTTGCTCCAGCGATAACTGCCTCAATTTCCTGATTCTCCAACAGCTTTTCCACTGTTCCCAAACCAATTCCACGATTTGCGCCAGTGATAAAAACTGTTCTGGGAGCCATTATCACCTAAAACTGTTGAATTTGGGAATCAGTGATAACAAATAAGATCATCAAAACCAATAAGAATGATTAGAATGTTTCTCTCTTTGTATACAGGTTCGGGGTTATCAAGTGATCAAATTGATAAGAGTCATATCATATCTAATCAGCAAGAAAACATGCCATCAACCCGTAAATGATCTCTGGTTCGTTGGACACTGTGGTTTCTTGAACTTTTGGCGGGATTTCGGAGTGTCGTAACAATCAGATCAAAAAAGATTGGTTCTCAATAGCAGAATTCATTCATATCACAAAAACGCATCGAGAATCATTATGTTAAAGTACAGAATTATATGGTAAATCTTTAGGACCATGGAATCTCAAGGATCACATTGGGATCAGTATCAGCGCCCGAATCATTCAAATTTCCGGGCCAATAATTCACCGATCAGTGTGTCCACATCAACATGCCTTTTTTTCATCTTTAGAAGGTTTATCTCATCCTCAGCCGGATACTGAAAGAAGAAAAGGTTTCACTCATTGAAATGGCTCGGCTCACCATGAACCAGGAGTAGACTTGAAGAACCCCTTCCAACGAAGAGATGTAGAAAGGCGCTTCTCTCAGTGGTTCAGAAGAGTCAACGGCTCCGAGTCTTGCCAGCAATTTACGAATCGAATCATCTGCAAAGTGAAGATAATTATTGCTCCAGAAATCCGAAATCTCACCTCTCTTATTGTCCACCTCCTCCGGTCCATACAATTTCTTCGGCCATGCAGTTAATTTGTAGTTGACTCCTTGGAGGAATGGCATTTTCTGAAAATTTGAAACGATTCAAAGAAATTCGGGTTTGAAAATCACGGGAGTATGGTTCTCCATGTTCCATTGGACGACCGAGTTGTAAACAACTCCATTGAATCGCACTTTTTCCACTCGATGCAAATAGTCTGCCTTGATGTTCTTCATGTGTTGCTGGCATGCTTCCAGCCAAGACGACTTCATTATTAGTGATTTGCTGTAAAGAAGTTATTGAAAACTTGAAATTCATTCCAAAATCCTCACCCGAAAACCAACAACACTTGGCTTATCTGACTCTCGTCCGGGCAATAGCAACTCTCCTTGTCGGTCTCTACAATCACATGAGTCGCCAGAGAAACGTCGTCTGTGAGATAAAACTCCAAGCATTTTGGAGCTTTAGCTTTGAGTCTTTCCGTGCTTAATAGGATCTTGAATTTTGATGGAGACATCGGCGGAGGGAGAGTTCTTTGAAATTTGTGTTTTTGAAGCTCCAAAATTTTGGTTCTCAGAACTTTCAATTTTTTCACATCATCTTGGTTCATCATAAGATACTCAAGGTAAGCTTCCCAATCGAATCGATCGGAATTCAGAATATCCTGATTGGCTCCGTGACGGATGAGCAGCTCGATCATCTCAAAAGACAGTTTTTTGAGACAATGATGCAGTAGAGGCTCTCCGGCAACTGAAAAGTTTGACAGTTTTCCGGAAGTTCTCATGGCATCTCACCGATCCGATCCACATATGCTCCTTGAGCTAAAAAGCTCTTCACAGCATCAGCGTCTCCAGCATGAACAGCATCCGTCAAGCTTTCAAACTTTCCTGACATCATGCCTTTCTCTTGAAATGCCTGAAAAGTTGCAAGTTGACTCTTGTTTGCTGTTTCAGACCTACCAGATGACGAGAATGGAGGAGAATCAGCTTGTCCAGATCCTTGTCTTTCATGTAAAACTTCTTGAAGAACAGCGGATCCCTTGGTTTACAAAGGAACCAGAAAATGAACACAACCACAAGAGCAACGGGTAAAAGAGTTAGCAGATAAATGAACGGGAACGGAGAGGATTCAGTTGGCACGGTTGTTCTGGAAGAAGAGAAATTGTATAAAGATTCGGGAAAGTAGTCACCTTGACAATGACCTCGGAGATGGCTTTATGCCGAAGATGGAGTTGAAGAAGTCGGTGATGGGTTGGAGAGTAGCTTCAGCAGCATTGAGAAGATCAGTGGCTTTGGCAAAGTCCAAGTTAAGATCGGAAAGATCCTTGAAGTCAGTGGAGAACTTCTGAATCGCGGGATCTTGGGAAGTAGCGAGTGACACGGAAACGGGATTGTCAAGGAGATGCGCATTGATAGGGACTCCAGTGATAAGAGTGGCATGCTGGAACACTTGGGAGAGAGCAGTCAGGTCGGTCATCGAGATGTTGGCACACTTTCCGTCCAGTGCATTCACCTCCCCCACCAGTGTTATCAGTCCCTTCTTGTTCTTATCAGTCCACACATCACTCATCCCTGGCAATCCGCTTATCACCTTATCAACAGCTTGTCCACACTTCGCCACGTGTTCCACCTTCTTCTGATTCTTCCACACATTCTCCATATCCACCAGCACCTGAACTCCTTTTCCCAGATCTCGAGCCGTCTTCTCCCAATCGTCCACTATGCCAACCTGTCTTCTCCGTCTTATCTTCGGCTTCTTATCAGCACCTCTTATCACTTTTCCCAACTCATCACTCAAATCCTTCACACTTCCCAAATACTTCTCTACAGCTATCACCTCATTGATTTTGGTGTTCACATCCTTTAACATCAACAAAAAGTTCAAAACTGACAGAATTCCATCTGGCGTGAATTTCTTCTGGTTAAAACAGTCCGTAGCGTTCCCAATGTCAGTTCCGTCGAGGATAGTCTTTTGCAAGTCCAAAGTATTCAGAGACGGTGTGGTTTTTGTGAATGAAGCAAGCTCCGATAGAAGTTTGACATGAGTCTGAACAGTCTTCAAGTGAACACTGGTGTTTCTGACCTTTACACCTCCATCTATCTTGATGTCCGTCAAATCAGCTCCAAGTGACTTCAATTTTGCTTTATTGTCTTCATTCAAATACGGCATCGCTTGCAGGAACATCTTTCTGGATTCTTTGAGAGTTGACACTTTAGCATTGAAATCAGCCATGAACTTGATATCTTCTCTGAACTGATCAAAATTGATGGAATTACCGACATTTTTGAGGACAGAGAAGCACCCCCGAACAGTGTCGATGGAGGATTCGATATCGGCGGGATTCTTTGGCAGTGGCAGATTGGATGCATTCAGAGAGTTCCTCAGAGACCTCAGCATGTCGATGGACTTCCGATCCTTCACTTTCGTCCACAACCCTTCTAGTCGTCTCATTCCACTCGTAAACGTCTTCAACGGCTCCAGAATCTTCTCGAGCTCCTTCGGCTCCTTGCCTCCAGCCAACACCTTCTTCACCCACTCTCCCTTCATATCATTGAACATCAGCTCCAAATCGTCGATTCCATTCGGCAGACCCACTGTCAACTCCTTCCGTCCCATCGGTTTTGTCATCAGTTCAACTGTATTCTCCACTGCACTCAAGTCTCCGATCGTTCCACTGATACTCTGCTGTTCTTCTATCAGTGGTATCCAATTCTTCACGTGCTTCTTCAGCTCAACCAGTTCTGACGGCAGATCCTGAATCTTCCGAAAGTTCTTCGAATACTCTTCACTTTTTCCCAGGGCTGCATTGACATCAAGAGTATGGAAACTTTCCGTGTCGTAAAGCAGTAGCTCGTCCAACTCGGCTGCGTGCTTTTCCAAAGTGTCCAGGGCAATCTCCACGTCAGGAATGGATTGATCCATTTGGATTATTGTACTCTGTTCCGCAGTGATATCCTGTGAGTCTAGAACCGATCCCAAATCATCCAGAAACTTGTCAAACACCCCATTTTTCAGTTCCGCCTGCAGACCTTTCAAAGCCACCTCCTGCACAGTCTTCAGAAACTCAGTCTTGTTGATTGCAACTTTCTCCTGGATTTCCCGTGTTTTGTATAAATTGGTAACCAATTCAATCGACTTCGTGGCGTTTATCAACTTTTCACCAGAAAACTCCGAACTCATTTTTGCCAACGCTTTGAGGTTGCCGTAATCCATTTGAAACGATACTTGATCGAGCCGACCAATGTCCGGTACTCCAAGAAGCTCCGCGACAAAGTCCTTCTGATCTGATCGGGCAGATGAGAGAACCGATCCGAGGAAGATTCCATTGGAGACACGAGCGGTAACTTTCAAGTTTTCGACCGACTTCGTCAATTGCTCTAAAGAATTATGATTTATTGGAAAATCTTTTGCGAGCTTTCTCACCTAGCTGACAGAGTGGTGGAAGACTTAACAGCAAAAGACAGAACATCGCCGGTAGACGCATTTCTCCTTGAAAAATGCGGATTTCAGTGGCAACTTTGTAATCTTTCCAGTGCAACGTGTTACCGAGGTTGACAAGGTTTACCTGATTCACGTGTCTTATTCGAAAAACTGATAGGCTAGTCTGGAAAAATCGATAACGACTGGCAGATCTCATGCGAGTATTCTTGTGGATCTTTCTCATATTTGTAGCTGTGGTTAGTTCAAATCCAGGTGATTTCGACATTGTAACTTTCAACTTCGTTTTCTTCAGAGAGTCATCTACAGAAGGTCATTGAGAATATCTCGATCCTTTCTCGAATCACCAATGGTTTGACGATCGGGTCTGAATGGTTGAACAAAACGACAAGTCTGAAGGAAGGAATCGGAGAACTGCTTGATTTCCGGTACACCGATGACCTTTCCCGTCTGAATCTGTCAGAGGCACTTCAATACCCAGCCAAGATTCAGACTTTTCAACAAAAGCTACCAAAAGTAACAAGTCTCCAAGTCTTGGACAAGGTCGATTTTGTCGGTGGAATGAAAGTGTTGGCGGAACTGCAAGCGGATTTGCCGGATTTAAGACAGGCGTTCAAGAACATGACACAATCAATGAATTTTGGTAATTTTTTGCCAAAAATTATTTAAGTAAAATGGCCAATCTTCTTGATTGTGGAATATATGCGAATATATCGAGACATTTAAAGGACCCGCACATGCTATCCGAGCATCTTCATTTTATTGTCTCAAAATGATGCGGGAGCAGCAACTAAACAAACCCCCAAAGGAAAAAAATTCACGATTTTTCCTCGATTTTTGGCGATTTATTTAGTGAGACCATTCTGGATTGGCGCCCGGCGCGTTTGAACGCGGCGTGACGAGAGAGCAGAGACGCAGAGAAAGGCGCCACGCCCAGCGGTTTTTGAGGAAATGTGCGAAAACGAACGGACTTTTTTGAGATATTCCGACATTATTCGATAGGAAAGACACATAGCGAATGGAAAATATCAAAATTACCTGGAAACTCTCTCACAACTAGTCACGAAATGACGAAAAACCATGAATTATCGATTTTTTGCATTTTTTCACTAAATCATGACTTTTCATTCGGTTTTTCTAGTAGAAAAATGTAGGAAACACATAAACAGTAGAAAAAACACAAAGTTACAGTCATTTCAAGTTTGTAGAGTGCCAAACTCAAAAAATTTGGAAAATCACTTATAAGAAACTTCAATGATTTTTTAAACGGTCAGGTTGGGGTAGCAATCGATTGGAAATAGTCTCCTGAACAACTTTTCAGTTGACCACAAATCGATAAAATTTTTTCCTGACGAGATACTCTTGAAAAACTGACGACAACTTGCGAAAAGTCATCTGAAACTACGGTTTTTGTCAAAAATTTTATCTCGAAGAGGAAAATTCTAGAAGATTAGTGATCAACTACAAAGTTGCTTCTTATGAGCTTATAAATCCAGCAAAAATACAAAAAGGCTTCTAAAAATGTTTGAAAATCATTTTTCGAAGCCTCAACATGTCCCTCAGCAACGGTCTTGAAATCAATTTTCAAACATTTTTTGGAAGCTTGTTTGTATTTTTTAGGGCTTTATAAATGCAAAAGCAGCAACTTTGTAGTTGATCACTAATCTTCTAGAATTTTCCTCTTCGAGATAAAATTTTTGACAAAAACCGTAGTTTCAGATGACTTTTCGCAAGTTGTCGTCAGTTTTTCAAGAGTATCTCGTCAGGAAAAAATTTTATCAATTTGTGGTCAACTGAAAAGTTGTTCAGGAGACTATTTCCAATCGATTGCTACCCTAACCTGACCGTTTAAAAAATAATTGAAGTTTCTTATAAGTGATTTTCCAAATTTTTTGAGTTTGGCACTCTACAAACTTGAAATGACTGTAACTTTGTGTTTTTTCTACTGTTTATGTGTTTCCTACATTTTTCTACTAGAAAAACCGAAGGAAAAGTCATGATTTAGTGAAAAAATGCAAAAAATCGATAATTCATGGTTTTTCGTCATTTCGTGACTAGTTGTGAGAGAGTTTCCAGGTAATTTTGATATTTTCCATTCGCTATGTGTCTTTCCTATCGAATAATGTCGGAATATCTCAAAAAAGTCCTGTCATTTTAGCACATTTCCTCAAAAACCGCTGGGCGCGGTGCCTTTCTCTGCGTCTCTGCTCTCTCGTCACGCCGCGTTCAAACGCGCCGGGCGCCAATCCAGAACGGCCTCACTAAATAAATCGCCAAAAATCGAGGAAAAATCGTGAATTTTTTTCCTTTGGGGGTTTGTTTAGTTGCTGCTCCCGCATCATTTTGAGACAATAAAATGAACATGCTCGGATAGCATGTGCGGGTCCTTTAAGGATGCTTCAAGATATCAATCTGGAAATTTCAAAAAATGGAGGTATTGCAGAGGGAGCGTTGCTTCTTCTAAAAGATAATGTTGCGATAGTGATTGAGAACTTCAAGATATTCCAAGATCACACTAAAGACCAAGAAATAATGAATTACATGAACAAGATTCCGGATCTCGAAGAACATTTGAAATTGAAGTCGGTGTTTCATGCCGCTGCTTCATTTTCTAGAGGTTCCAAACAGTTGCAAGATCTGCAAAAAGAACTGGATGAGCTGAAGAAGCACGTGAAGGATTGGATACCACTGATAGAAGAACAGCAGAGTATCAGTGGAATGATCGTAGACTTGAGTGCAGTGGAGAATACAGTTGAAGTGATGACGAAACCGGCGGGACGGAAGGAGTTGACAGTGGGTCTGCCGAATGGAATCGACGATTTGGAGCTGATGTTCAATGATGTGAAGGGAGAGTGGGTGAAGAAGGTGTTGGCTGGAGGCAAGGAGCCGAAGGAGCTTGAGAAGATTCTGGAGCCGTTGAAGACGTTTACGAGTGGAATGAGACGACTAGAAGGGTTGTGGACGAAAGTGAAGGATCGGAAGTCCATCGACATGTTGCGGTCTCTGAGGAACTCTCTGAATGCATCCAATCTACCACTGCCCAAGAATCCCGCCGATATCGAATCATCCATCGACACTGTTCGGGGGTGCCTTTCGAATCTCATTCCGTACAGCACGATTCCCTCTACGATAGAATCACCAATTTATCATGGACATGTTGTTAACTACTTCAAGTTTATGGAATGGTTCAAAGGTCAACTGAGAATGTTTGATGAAGTCATTCCTGCAATGAAAACTATGAAAGAAATCCAACCTAGTCATCATCAAGAAACATTGGATTACTTATCGAGAACTTTTGAAAACCTCACTGATAGTATGACGGCGCCTGTCCTAAAAGGCTTTGTTGATAAGATGAAGGTGATCCCGGGCTATGAAAGTTTCCTTTCAACTATGGACTTACTAGCCGAGAAGTTCACTCCTTTTGGGTCAGGTATACGGCGGTACCGCTTCGGTGCCATTACATTTGTCAAAAAAATACCAGCAATACTGAATGGAACCAACTTATTGGAAACGCTGGAATGTATCGACAATGCTAAATTTGTTCCATTGGAAGTGCTAGGAATGATGCATTTCAGTGAAGATGCTCAAAGGTGGAACATCGATTCTGCAAAGTTAACATCTGTGGAGAAGTATCTGGGAAGTGTGAAGGATTTGAGTGATGAGTTGGGGAAAGTGATAAGTAGTGCTGATCAGAAACCGAAGATAAGACGGAGAAGACAGATTGCCAGAGTGGACGATTGGGAGAAGACGGCTCGAGATCTGAGGAAAGGAGTTCAGGTGCTGGTGGATATGGAGAATGTGTGGAAGAATCAGAAGAAGGTGGAACACGTGGCGAAGTGTGGACAAGCTGTTGATAAGGTGATAAGCGGATTGCCAGGGATGAGTAATGTGTGGACTGATAAGAACAAGAAGGGGCTGATGAGACTGGTGGGGGAGGTGAATGCACTGGACGGAAAGTGTGCCAACATCTCGACGACCGACCTGACTGCTCTCTCCCAAGTGTTCCAGCATGCCACTCTTATCACTGGAGTCCCTATCAATGCGCATCTCCTTGATAATCCCGTTTCCGTGTCACTCGCTACTTCCCAAGATCCCGCGATTCAGAAGTTCTCCACTGACTTCAAGGATCTTTCCGATCTTAACTTGGACTTTGCCAAAGCCACTGATCTTCTCAATGCTGCCGAAGCTACTCTCCAGCCCATCACCGACTTCTTCAACTCCATATTTGGCATCAAGCCTCCTCCAAAACCCATGAAACCCAACTTGAAACCACCACCACCTACAGTTTCCCCTGGTGCCAACTCAATGAACTTCGCTGCTGGCACTACAGAAGTTGCTGCTTCTTCCACTCTGATTGTGCTCCTTATCGTCATCCCTCTCCTTCTTCTGGGTCTTGGATGTGGTCTATTCGTTATTTGGTGGTTTCTGAAGCGAAACGACCATTTGTTCTGGCACAGATTGCTCATGAACAAAGAGAAGTACCAACAGCTTCTGATTCGTCATTCTCGATACTTATCGTTCCAAGAGGAAGAATTCAAAGGTCCGAATCCAAAGTACAAGAATCTTCTGGAAGCAGTTTGTGCAGGCAGTTTAGAGTCAGCAGAAGCGTTCATAACTCAAGGAGCATGGATCAATGCGGAACGTGAGCTGATTTTCCGTTTACCCTGAATTCTCTTGATTTTCCAGGTGAAACCCAGACGTGTCTTCATCTTGCTGTCATCAAAGGACACGTAGAACTGGTCAAACTGCTGATAAGACATGGAGCCGATCGATCAGCACTAAATGAAAACTACAAGACACCTGAAGAACAGATTGCAGTGGAAATCGAGAAACATGAGACGGTTCTCAAAGAGGAGTCGAAGAAACTCGAACCAGGTGGCGATGAGGAGGATAGAAAAGCGGAAGAGAAGGAGATCGCCGATCAACAAAAAGCCAAATCGGATGCCAAGTTGAAACTGGGAAAGTTGGAGAAGGTCATGGAGAAGTTCAAAGAGCTCAAGGATCAAGAGTTTCTCCGATGCGTCCCGCCACTCTATCCACCTCGAAAGTTCCGGATTCTGATTGCACCCGACTGTGAGAGCTTGAAGTTCGCCAAGAAGTACGTCGAAAATCTCACCGAAGACTTTGCTGCAGCCACCCATATAGTTGTGAAAGTTGACCAGGACGGAGTTTACGATGTATATGAGTCCTACTTGAGCAAGATCCACATGCTCTTCGGGTGAGCTTCATTGTTAAAAGGGTCAGCTAATCTTTCTTTTTTCAGCCGAGCGATGGTTGTGAAGGAATCCTGGCTGGAAGCGTGTCTGAAAAGAGCCGGCAACATGCAGAACGACTATCGCTATCAGGTGGAGAAAGTCAAAGTGAAAGACCAAGTTTACAGCACGATGAAGGAGTGGCATCTGAGTTTTCACATGAAACAGATTCCGTATCTCCGAGACACTCAACTGTTCTTCTCTGGTGCCCAGGGTAATTGAGAGTCGATTCGCTGAAAAAATCTATGTGATATTTCCAGACTGGATGTTCCACGCGGTTGTCGACAGACTTGGAATCACATTGCTGAAGGAGATTCCACAAGGACTCGGAATGAACCAGTACAACTTTGAAATAGCTCATCCGTACTACTTGTTCAATTCGAAAGTCATGTGGTTTCTTAGTCCGTTTTCTGAACCGGTGAGATTCTTTTTCTAAACTTTAGAATATGACTCTTTCCAGAAGCCTTCGGAGATATTGGAGGACTGGCGGGTGCTGACATTCGAGGAACTGCTAATAGTTTTGTTGAAACGGGAGAAAGTGTTCAATCCGGAGAAGATTAGATACTCGGCAATTCACGGGGCAGATGATCCCGCTAACTATACGGTAGACCAGAAGAAGAAAGCGGCGCTCAGGAAAAAAGAGAATGGCGAAGTGAACTAGGTCTTGAGAGTTGTGGAATGAAATTTGGAATTGTTTGGCTAGTTTTCTGTTTATTTATTCATTTACACCAATCCATACTTGATCATTCATAAAGTAAAAATATCAGAGAAAAGGGCACAGAACATCATAACCGTCTCGTTGCATTGACCATCGTCCACTGACTACTGTAGCATTCAAAATCCAATCAAAGCATTCTGGAATCAGCCAACAACTTATCAGCTTATCAGCTTATCAGCCCATCATATTTCAGAACAATCAGTGAAAGATTCGGAATCACAAACAGGTTCTGAATTTTGAAATCAATGATAGCATTTCTGGTAAATACTCACACAAAATAAATACCCCACAACACAACCAGTAACTTGTGGAGATTCTGATTCTAGATGGCACAATAGAGTTATCAGTGATAACACACCAATGCAAAACTGATAAATTGATTTGTAAGTGTCATCGGGATCAATTCGACACCATCAATAGCATTCTGAAAGTAATCAGTACTTGGAAAGTTGCTAGGGTAACTTGCCATAATTGAAGGTTTTCAAAAGGTGAGAATTGGTAAAATTGTGATAAAGAGTTGATAAGAGAAACTTCTGATATCATGTCCTTCACTGACTCGCTGAAATTTCCAAATTCAAATTTTTCCGCATTCTCAAAAGTCACCTTGCAGCACTTTTGCCGCCTTCTCCATGAACTTCTGAATTCCATCGTAGATCTCCACGTGTTCAACGATCTTCGATTTACAAACCGCATGTAGCTTCATCTTCTGGCGAAGATAGGCGATGCACGAAATATAGACGAAGGTATACTGTTCGAGAGATTCCACTGCTCCAGGCTTTCGTCTCCTGACCTCTTTCACAATCTTCAGAATCTGAAAATCCAATTCAAAAAGACTAGAGAACAAGGCAACTTATGTACATTCGGCACCTTTCCACGTCTCAGTTGATAAAGTGCAATGGAAATAGAAGCGATTGTTCCAGCTCTTCCAGCATCAGCGCAGACAATAATCGCTGTCTTCTGCTCGTCATCATTCGGAATCACATCCTTCTTGACCCACTCGTCGAGCATGTCATTGACGAGACCAGCAGACGGGGGATCCGAATTTCTCGTCCAACATCTCATGGTGCAAGTTCTAGATAAGGCGTAGATGTTCGCAACTCCATTTTCTATAACCTCCACTTCGTTGACTGTGTACTTCTCTTTTCCAATGTTCTTATTCTCCGATGCAACTTCCGCAGAGACGTCAGTGTTTCGGGTGTTGGCACAGAACTCTTCCATGTTGATTTGTCCCAGTTTTGGTAGAAATATATGTTTCAGATTCGCCAACTCGTCGTCATCTCCGATAAAGAATCCATCGGACGTCTTGTTCTCCACAGAAACCGTTCAGAAGCTTCGAAATTCCTTGGCAGAAATGTGCTTTTGTGTAGGCAGTTGGGTAAGAATCATTGGCGGAGCCTGAAGGTAAGGTTTGATTTTAAAAAGCGGGAATTTGATTCTAACCTCGGGAACCTCGATCTTGGTCGTCGGGTACCAGGAGCATTTTTCGTCTTTTACGTCAATAGCAAATTCATCGAGGTACTTTTCGTCGGATTGTGAGATACCCGTTCGTTTCATATAATCCGTCCATTTTGTGAGTTTCCCTGGACTTTTGACAGTATCTACTTCCTTGAACTCTGCCAACAGATTCACATCCTTCAATTTCCTGACAAACTCTGCAGATGCTTCGTTTCCTTTCCACCTAGCGTCGACTGTCCCAATTTGTGGCGTCTCTACCTTCACATTTGTCATAGATCCGGTAGTGGAGACTTTAGTGGTTGATGACTTGGATGTGACCCTTGAAGCTTTTGATTGTCCCTTTCCCATTTTTTATTTTTGTATTCTGAACAGTTTTATAAACATTTGAAAAGTTTTTCAGCAACTAACCGGTTTAGACCAAGGGGATAAATTCAGAGTGCTTCTGGAAAGCAAACAGATCAAACACTTCAGAAGATTCAGAGACTTTTGACACGTGGGGGCTCCCGGAGCGAAATAATTTCTCAAACAGTTGCCAGCACTGCGAAGGGAAGGTGATCACGTTATCAGGGCTTTATCAGTTTTCAAAACGTTCAGGAGTCACCCCAAACCATCAAGTTTCCCATAAAACTCTTGCAACTGTTGAAACTGGTATCCCATAAACTAACGATTATGCAAATTTGAGAATGGGTCGATGAGAGACGCGTTATTCTAATCCAAATTAGTCAAATTAGTTAGGATGCGTCACCAACTTGAAAATCTAAAAAGTGTCTTATCAGGGCCCTTATCATTCCCATCAAAAGATCAAAAACCACTGGAAAAAGTGTTGCAATTGCGAGAGAAACCCTGAGAAATGTGTCGAGATTCCAATCAGTCACAATAATTAATGATGTTTAGATCTCAATCGACCATCCCTTTTCCCAACTTCCTCAATCATCTTTCTCCATTAAAATCCTATTTCTTCTTCACTTTTTGTTAATAAAATCACACACTCAATTGCCCAGATTACTGTATCTTTTTCAACTCACAGAGAGTTGAAGAAAAATAGTTGAGAATGAGCAGGAATTCCTTTTTGCCGAGTGGAATGTGCCTCATCAGACTTAAAAGAGCTCTTTTCACACCGAGAAGCGCCCTGCCAGCACCAGAAACGCCCTATATGACCCAAGTATTTTGGGTTTGCAAAGAGCAATCGGAGCCAATTTTCAGAATAGGGGCTTGAGAGCTCTCCAGGGACCCAGCTTTCTTCAGAAGCGGCAGAAAAGCCTAAATTTCCAGTACGGTGCTCAGAAATTCCGGGTAAATAGTACCGGTGACACTAACAATGTCCCTATCGCATTGACATCTACTATCTTTCCAAGAAGACTTCTATCCGGCTCCTGGTTGTACTGATAAGACTCAAAGATACCGGCATTGTTGATAAGATGGTTTAGCCCATGGTTTCCAACCATTTGGTCTACTTTTTGAACAGCGATTTTGATGGATTCATCATTGGAAACATCGATTTGAATGAGGTGGAGGCGAGAATGGGAAGAAGCAAGCGATTGGAGGTCCTGGAAGGAAAACGGGATTTCGGAGTGTCGTACTGAATGTTGGGGTGGTATTTCGGGTTCAGAATTGGCCCAAACAGTTGAAATCATGGAAAACAACAAATCAGTACGACACTCCGAAATCCCGCTAGCTCAATTTGGTCCCTTTACCCTCGCTGCTCCGAGATTTCTTGCTCCAGCGATAACCGCCTCGATTTCCTGATTCTCCAACAGCTTTTCCACTATTCCCAGACCAATTCCTCGATTTGCGCCAGTGATAAAGACGGTTTTGGGTGCCATTATCACCTAAAACTATTGAATTTGGGAATCAGTGATAATAGGTAAGATCATCAAAACCAATACGAATGATATGGTTCCCTTTCTTCTTATACAGGTTTGGGGTTATCAAGTGATCAATTGAAAACAGTGATAAGGATCATATCATATCAAATCAGCAAGAAAACATGTCATCAACCCGTAAATGATCTCTGGTTCGTTGGACACTGTGATTTTTTGAACCTTCAGGGTTGCAGCGAGATTTCGGAGTGTCGTTGGGTTAGCTGATAAGGTGTTTATCAGTTGGGTCCGGTAAACCTCTGACCCCCACGTGACCATGAGATATCTTTTGTTGTTATGCTAGAGGAGACACATTTCAATTCTCTTATCAAATCCCCGTGTCGAATCTTCAGAATTCTGAATCCACGAGAAGATTCAGAATCTTTCGAGTCTTCTGAATTCGGAGAAGTCGAAGAAGTCCGAGTGCAGATCCAGTGAGAGAAAAGTTTCAAATTTCAATCAATCAACCCTCCTTTTCAGTCCGTTGCGATGACTAATCAAGAAGAGAAGATCGGGGGGAAGTTGAAGCCGAAGGAGAAGGCAGTGGCTGATAAGAAGACAGCGACGGTGGATGCTGTTAGAAAATACGTCGATCAGCTGGCGAAAGTCAATCCGTTTGAAGACTTCCGGAAGCTCGAGAACCAGAAGAATACAAAGCCATGTATGAAGTGGGAGACTGTCGGAAAGAAGAAAGGAGCCAAGTGCCTGGATGGAAACCTTGTGAAGTTGGAAGATACGAAAATCTTTATCAATGCGGCCACCATTCAAGTGAGATCTAATATTGACCCCTCAAACCGTGGAAATTTTCCAGAATTCCTCGTTCTGTTTGGGAAAACTCCCGAAACTCGACGACACTGACGAGTGCCGACTCTTCTGGTTAATGATGTCGGAGCTGAAAGCGAATGCTCATCTGATTGTTGCTGAGGACGAGGTGGAGAATCTGGCAAAGTTATTCAGTCTGCGGACTTCCGAAGTGGCTAGTTTGGAGTCCGTGGTGCAGTACCAAGGATTGACGGTGAACACACGTTGCGTCGAGAAAGACTTTGCGAAGAACGGAAGCGATGTCAGTCAATTCATCGTGGAAATTATGGTGGAAGGGCAGAGTGAGAGCCACTTCTCGAAGATCTACGTGCACTGCGGCTGGAAAAAAGGATACGCCCTTTCGGACCTGACCCATATCTGGGGCTCCGCACAGCTTGTCAACCAGAGTTCAATTGAGCCAAGTGACGGGAGACACATCAATGTTGTTTTGTGCTCAGGGCACGGTTCCGGTCGCAATGCCACTGTGCTTTCCCTTGCATGTGGGATTCAGATGTTGGAAGATGGCCGTGTGCCCGATGTGAGTGATTATTCGCATTCCCTCTGATCACTGAACCTATTCAGCTGCTTCACATTGTGGAATCTCTTCGATCAGATCGTCCTGGTGCTGTTGAAACACCGATGCAATATGCTTCGCTTTACCTTGCCGTGAACTCGTATGCTATGAAGGCGATCAGTGGGGATTCGAGTGCACAACGCGTCTACAAAGCATGTGCCGCATTTGGTGATCGGGTCGCCGCGATTGCGAGACAATCGCCCGGGATGCTTCTGGAGAAAGCACCGAAATGATTTGGATTCTAAGGAAGTGAGATGATTTGGAGAGAAGATGATACGTGAATGAACTGATGAATGATTGGTGTTTCTTATTTTTGAATTGATGAATGAATGAATTTGTAAAATATCAACAGTACGATGCTCCGAAATCCCGGTGATCACTACCTGTGACACTAACAATGTCCCTATCGCATTGACATCTACAATCTTCCCAAGGAGGCTTCTATCCGGCTCCTGGTCGTACTGATAAGACTCAAAGATACCGGCATTGTTGATAAGAAAGTTTGGTCCATGGTTTCCAACGATTTGGTCTACTTTTTGAAAAGCGGTTTTGATAGATTCATCACTGGCAACATTGATTTGAACGAGGTGGAGGCGAGAATGAGAAGTGGCAAGGGAGTGGAGGTCCTGGAATGAAAACGGGATTTCGGAGTGTCGTACTGAATGCTATGTGGTATTTTTTCACAAGAAAACATGCCATCAACCCGTGAATGATCTCTAATCCGTTGGACACTGTGATTTCTTGAACTTTTAGGTTTCCAGCGGGATTTCGGAGTGTTGTAACAAAATGGGTCTGCTAGGAGTTCCACTGATAAGATGCTTATCAATTGAAGAATTTCTGACCCGCACGTGATCACAATATGGCCTGAAGCTTTTGTGAATTGAATCCATTTCTCCGTTATCTCCGCATCAACATCTCCGTCTCCGCATCGTCTCGTGCCTGTCTCCTTTCTTTTTAAGGTAAATTGATCAAATGTGTAATTTTCCAATAGTTTCTTCTTTCAGGGATAATAATGAATGCTAAAGATGCCGGAAAACAACAAAAAATCGAAAAAACGAGTTTGAACGAGGATGTCATCCGGAATTATTTTGATAACATCTCAACGGTAGACGCTTTCGAAGAGCACAAGATTCTGGGAAAGAAGGTGGTTGACAGGCCGTCCGTGGAATGGCAAAAGAATAGAAAACGCGGAGCAAAGTGTTTTGATCACAGCCGAGTAAGGTTGGATGATCCGAAACTCTTCGTGAATGCTTCGTCAGTTTCGGTGAGTTCATCCGGTTGTGAATTCGTTTTTTTTTTTGAATCACTGCTTTCAGAGTTCTCCCTACATCCTCGCCAAGTTTCCCGAAATCAGAGATGTCAAGGACAACGAAATCTTTTGGACAATGGTCTTCGAGAAGAAGGCTTCCATTCATATCATTCTGTCGCTGGAGGAAGTGGAAATTCTGCCGAAGCTTTTTAAGACTGTCGCCACTGGAGATGAGAAGGCGATGATCCGATTCGACTCGATCACAATTGATACGAGAAGTGTCGAGCTGGACTTTTTGAAAAACTCGCCTAAAATCGACAAGTATCACGTGGAAGTCTTGCCAAGTGGATGCTCCAACTCGTACGTCTCGGAAGTCTACGTACATGTGGATTGGCCACGTGAAAAAGGACCACATAACCTCCACTCTTTTCATCAAGCCGCGAAGTTCGTCAATGATAGCACTTCACACGCTACCTCGACCGGAATCGCCGGCAACGTAGTACTTTGCTCAACACGTGGAACTGGTCGGAATGCCACTCTTCTGGCTTTAGCCACAGCGGTCAAGTCCCTCCAGGAAGGCAAGGTTCCGAACGTAAGCGCCAAATGGAACCCAGATTCCATTAAAATGATAATATTCAGATAAGATCTATTGTTTCGGACATTCGAAAAGACCGATGTGGAGCCGTCGAGACGGATCATCAGCACGGAACTCTGTATCTTGCCACCAATTCGTTCATCTTGGCCTGTTTGCCACCCGACTGCGATACGAAGACCATCTTCAAAGAAGTGGCCTCATTCGGTGACCGATTGGCCCAAACGGCCCGGATGGTTCAGGGGATTCGTGGGTCTGGAGCCAAGTGAAGAAGATGAGGAATAGACTGAAGAAGGTGTTGATGATAAGGAACTGATTATTGTATTGTTTGGATATGAATAAAGTGTTGGATGTGAAATAATAGGAGTTTCTACGAGAATATCATAGAAGAAGAAGTTTATCAACAGAAAAACGAGTTCATCGCTACCTTATCACTTTGCGTCTTCCTCTCCCTCCAGAGCCATCACTTCCATCATCGGCTCCTTCTTCGGATCATACTCGAATTGTCGCTTCAGAAGAATAACGAACAGTTCTTCAATGGAGAGAAGGAGATAATTGCCTTGGTCGCGAAACCAGGGCTTATCATCAGTCGGATAAATCGCCCACAAGAGCTTGTGCTTGAAGAGATGATAAGGATGGGCGGTTTTGTAATTGAACGTTTTCAGTTCGGGAATCTGTTCGTGAACATCAGCTCCAAGACGCTTCAACACAGCAGTGAGTCTCCAGTCTGAAATAGTTTCTTTCTCAAAATAGAGCGCACCTTCCACAAACCTGGCTTCGACATACAAACTGCTTGCACTCTTGTGAGATACGGAACTTTTTTCATATGGAAACTCGTGTGCCAGTCCTTGACACTACTGTAGACTTGTTCCTTGAACCGGATCTTCTCAACTTGGAACTTGTAGTCGTCCTGCATGTTGCTCTTCTTCTTCACACTCTCCTCCAGCCAGCACTCTTTCATAAGCATTGATCTACTGAAAATCGGAAAATGTCTTCAATTAAGATTCAGAAGGCTACCTGAATATCATGAACATGTTCTCAAGGTGATTATCATCCGGCTCGTAGACTCCATCCTTATCAGTCTTCACCACAATATGCGTAGCCACTTTCAATTCAGAAGTAACTTGATTGGCAAAAGATTTCTCAAACTTGACCTTATCACAATTGTCAGCGATAAATATCAGAAACTGCTTTGGTTTCAGAAGCGGCGGAATCTTTCTCAAGAACGTCATATCCTTCGTTGCCACAAACAAATCTCGAATCTTCTCGATGTTCTTCATCTTCTCCCGATGTTCATCATTCTTATTGGACTTCTCCTGGAGAGCATTCAATGCTACCGTAACCATCTCTTCAGGCGTCTTGTACATAAAGTTGAGTGCTGTCCGATCGGCTCCGTTCATGATCAACAGCTCAGCTATTTCAAACTTGCCGTAACATGTTGCGAGATGGAGAAGAGTGTCGGATTCTTCTGAAAACCGGAAAAGTCAATACTTGACTAGAAATTGATTAGAACAACTTTCTGCGTTTATCCAGAAGCCATGTTTCACCAGCAAGCTGACAGTTTCCAGGTCATTTGGTTCCACAGCGTCAGTGATAGCCTCCAACTTTGGATGCTTCTTCATGAAACTTTCTTCTTGGAAATCCTGAAACTTTGATTTTGTTAGTGAACTCCAATTTCAGAAACTTACAAGGTAACGAGAATTCAGAATGATTAGCTCAGCAAACTTCTTCTTGTCCATGAACAGACGCTTCCAGAATAAAGGATCGTTTCTTTGGAAATAATACCAAATACCGAATCCTCCGGCGATCAGAAAGAGTAGAATGATCGGAATAATGATGAAGATGAAATTGAATGGGGACGAAGGGATTCTGAAACAAGTTATCAGTTCATGATGGCAAGTCTTATCTTACGTAGTAGAGGTTTGAGATCCAGATCCTGTAGGTGCCGGTGACTTTTTCCTGACGATTCCGAAAAAGTTATCAAAGAAGGATCTCAGAGAAGACATTGTTCCACTTGCAGCTCTGAGATCTGACAGTTGGTTGGCAAAATCGAGTTGAAGAGCACTGACGGATTGGAAGGAATCAGCAGACTTCTGAAGTTCCGGATCAGAAGAAGAACGGAGAGAAGTGGCAATGGGGTCGGAGAAGAGTTGGGAGGGGATCGGAACACTTCGGATGTCAGTGGCCAGGTCGAATACAGAAGAGAGATTCAGAAGGTCGTAGGGAGGAAGGGAAGAGCACTTCTTGTCCAGATCATTGAGTCCCTTGATCATATCAGTCAATCCGTTCTTGTTATCAGTTGTCCAGAGGGCTGATACTTGTGGTAGGGTTCTGATAAGATTGTCAACCTTGTCTCCGCAACTCGCCACTTCCAACACAGTCTTCTGATGCTTCCTCACGTCTTCCAACTTCTTCAGAGCCATCACTCCTCGTCCCAAATCAATCGATAACTGTTTCGAGTTCTTCAGATCTTCCAGTCCACCACTCGCCCGTCTTCTCCTTCTCAACGTCTTCTTCCCGACTCCAGATACTTCTCCCAACGTCTTTTTCATGTCCATCACTGACTTCAGAAACTCCACAACATCCTTCGTATCACCCAACTTATTCTTTATCATCTCCGCAGAATCTCCCAATTTCCATACCGCCTCCACTTGATCCATATTCAGTCTTGTCTTCTGAAGGCAGTCCACCGTTTCAACCATGTTCGACTCGATTAAAGCATCACGAATGTCGTCACCACGGCTTTTTTCCTCAAATGATAGATAAGTGTCAACTACGTCGTCATAATCTTTTAACACTTGATACTCTTTGATAGCATTATAAAGAGGTGTTGTCGTGTTAGCTTGTTGAATGAGTTTGATCGCAGCGATAACATCATCTTCAATCATGTTTGTTTTGACAGAAAGACTTAGCATTTCAAAGAATGACTCGGGTACAGTATGATTCTCATTCCCGGTTATTTCTCCTTCAGATAGTTTCTTGAGCAGGGGGAGCGCGCTTTTCACTTTCTTTTCTATATCCATAACACCGTTGTGAAACACCTTGATATCAGTGAAATTAGGGGAAGAAGTGATAGGTTTGAGTGACCCGAGACAATTGGCGACTGCTTGCATTGCGATGGTCGGATCAGCACTCCCGACTAGCTTCCCACTTTCCGAAGTCATGTGCAGGTCCGCAGACAGATCAAGTGCCTTCTGAATGCCCGGATGTCCACTTACATTCCTCCATGACCCCTCGACCTTCTTGACTCCCTCCGTGAACGTCTTCAGTGGCTCCAACAGCTTCTTCAGTTTGCCCAGATCCATGCCTCCCGCAATCGTCTCCTTCATCCACTTCCCATCCAGATCTTTGAATATCTCCTCCAGATCGCTAGTTCCTCCCGGCAGTCCGACTGTCAGTTCCCGTGCTCCCATCGGTCCATTCATCCGTTCCACACTCTCCGAGATGCTTTTCAGTGCTCCACTCAACTCCTCCATCCGTCCCGACTCCTTCGCAATCGGCAGCACACTCTTCACATCCGCACTCATCTTTCCCAACTCCGTTTGCAGGGCCGTCAGCTTTCCAAAGTTCTCCATGTACTCTTCCACGACTACAGCTACTCGCATCATTTTTCGAACACCTTCATTTAGCCCCGTCGTCGTCATATTGAGGAAAAAGTTCACTGCTATGCGTTCGCGAGAGTCTTTGAACATGTAGGGCATCATCTCAGCTGCTGCTCGCACTTTGGAGAGAATATCATTCAGTCGACTCAAATCATTGACTCCATATTGTTGGGAAGAGTTTTCCACTAGAATAATGTCAACTCCTTCTATAAAAGCAGTCCCGTATTTGAAGCACTCTACGATTCCAGAATGATGATTAACTACTCTTTGTATTTTCATCCATTCAATATACTCATCACACGTATTCCTTTGCTTAACTTCAGTCAACACTTCTCCGTTTTCACGCATTTTAGCGACCAACGAGAGCTCACTTTTCAAGCTTTTTGAAAATTGAGTTTGAGCTGTTGCAGCACTTTTCCGTACAGTTTCCAGTTGAGTTGTCAAAGATTCAGCTTCGAATGATTCCAATCCGGTCAATGAATCAGTCGAGCCAATATTGAGGAGCTCCGCTATCAGAATCGACGAGTTTCTCTCCGGAACACTCGACTGGATGAAGATTCCATTTGTTACACGTGACAGCGCTTCCAACTTGTCAATTTTACGCTGGAACTCTGTGAAATACTAAGTTTGGAATATTTTTAAGAAACTGAAAGCACTAACCACTAGAGTTGTTTGCCTGGGCTCCAGGATAACACACGAACAAAGCAGTTATCAGCAGAAAAAGCATAACTGTGAAATGTTGAGACTTTCCACGACATCACGCGGGTAACTAGGGTTCCCCGTGGTCACCGGTTGTGTTGTGCTGGAAAACTGATAACTCGGGGTCTGCTAAACCTCAAAAATCTCATTTTCCCCACCAACATGATGATCAGATCTCGATTTCTTGTTGTTATTCTGTTTGTGTGGCTGTCGAGCATATATGCCAAATCCAAAGGTAACAAATGTCAGCAAAAACTCGTACATTCAGTGTTCCAGATTCTCACTTGCCTGCTGTGATTGATTCGTTGACAAAACTTAGCCGGCTTGTAAATGGATTGGAAATCGTGAAGGACTTACATCAAGCAAATGATTATTATGTGTATTTTGAGCTCTTGAAAATGAACAAGGAGCAAGGAGAAGCAGTTGCTCAACGGAAAGATTTCAACAAAACTAAAGAACTTATCGAAACGTTGATCAGTTACACTCGAACTCTTCCTCAAAGCTCCGTGAAAAACTTCGGAGAGTTGACTGAAGGACTTGAAATTATGTCAAGCTTTCTTGACGAATCAGCCGTTTTATCAACATTGCAGTCAGTTCTGGAAGATCCTTTTGATAAGTTTATTGACACATTGAAACCATTCAAAAAGCTGCTCATCGAGATTCACACTGATTTTAATCTTAAACTGTTTGAGAATTTCGTCAGTGCTCTGGAAGACATCATCTCAGGCAAAACTTCTGATATCAATCAAGCTGTCAATGACTTTATGCCAGCTCTCAGAAAGATTAGAAGCTCCAAAGCGATCCACACATGGAAAAGTCATTCTGGAGCCCTTCAGCAGATTGTCCAAGTAGCTGGAGTTGTGGAAGAGTACATGGCGAACTTTGGGAAGTTGACGGCCCTGCGAACGGAGTTGGGAAAGATGAGTGCGGATGTGAAGAGTGTGCTGCCGATTGCGAAGGAGTCGGGACGGATGGAGGAGTTGAGTGGAGCACTGAAGAGCATCTCGGAGAGTGTGGAACGGATGAATGGACCGATGGGAGCACGGGAACTGACAGTCGGACTGCCGGGAGGGACTGGCGATCTGGAGGAGATATTCAAAGATCTGGATGGGAAGTGGATGAAGGAGACGATTGCGGGAGGCAAGGATCTGGGCAAACTGAAGAAGCTGTTGGAGCCACTGAAGACGTTCACGGAGGGAGTCAAGAAGGTCGAGGGGTTATGGAGGAATGTAAGTGGACATCCGGGCATTCAGAAGGCACTTGATCTGTCTGCGGACCTGCACATGACTTCGGAAAGTGGGAAGCTAGTCGGGAGTGCTGATCCGACCACTGCGATGCAAGCAGTCGCCAATTGTCTCGGGTCACTCAAACCTATCACTCCAATCGATCTGACCCAATTCAACGATTTCTCTAATCTATGTATCCAAGTTGACAAGGCCATAGAAACCATTAATCCGACGTCGAAGAAAATTCTAAATGAAGAATCGGCCCTACTAAAACTGTCAGCTGGTACATCCCAAGAAGATCTGAAAAACGTCAAGAAGAAGTTTGAGGATTTCGCTGAAATATTGGAATCTTTTTCGGTTCTGAAATCAGAATCTCTTTCGAAAATGAACAATCCTGGTCTCCTGTCAGTCATTCAATCTTCTCTGGTCACTTCAAACCTGACAGTGGCTTTGGATTGTCTTCAGAAGATTTCAGAGATGGATAAGGTGGGGAAATTCTTGAAGTTCGGCGATTCAGCGGAGATGATAACGAATAAGTTGGGTGATACGAAGGATGTTGTGGAGTTTCTGAAGTCAGTGATGGACATGAAAAAGACGTTGGGAGAAGTATCTGGAGTCGGGAAGAAGACGTTGAGAAGGAGAAGACGGGCGAGTGGTGGACTGGAAGATCTGAAGAACTCGAAACAGTTATCGATTGATTTGGGACGAGGAGTGATGGCTCTGAAGAAGTTGGAAGACGTGAGGAAGCATCAGAAGACTGTGTTGGAAGTGGCGAGTTGCGGAGACAAGGTTGACAATCTTATCAGAACCCTACCACAAGTATCAGCCCTCTGGACAACTGATAACAAGGATGGAATGACTGATATGGTCAAGGGGATCAATGATCTCGACAAGAAGTGCTCTTCGCTGCTTCCCCACGACCTCCTGAATCTCTCTTCTGTATTCGACCTGGCCGCTGACATCCGAAGTGTTCCGATCCCCTCCCAACTCTTCTCCGACCCCATCGCCACTTCTCTCCGTTCTTCTTCTGATCCGGAACTTCAGAAGTCTGCTGATTCCTTCCAATCCGTCAGTGCTCTTCAACTCGACTTCGCCAATCAATTGTCAGACCTCAGAGCCGCTTCGGCTACAGTTTTGCCAATTCGCAACTTTTTTGATAATATGTTTGGGGTTGTGCGGGTTCAAGCTGCTGTTCTGCAACATGATTCATCCACGTGAGTTGGTTGTGATAAGGTAGAAGAAGACCTTTTTTTTCAGTTCTCCAGTCGAAAAATCTGACATGTTGCTCTTTTGTGTGGGAAGTGTTGTTGCTGTTCTGGTGCTGTCTGGTGTCCTCGTCTTCGTCATAATCAGACTAAAACCACACCGATCATCATGGTTTCTAAAGATGAAATACTCTGATGAGGATCTGAACAAGCTTCTCATTCGTTCGTCGAGGCATTTGGTCAGTGAATTGACAGTAATTCTCCAGGAAAGTCGTAAAAATTTGCAGAGTTTTGTGGAAATGCGAATGAAAGTAGGTGAATACGTGTCATTGATGGATTCAGTGATGAAAAACGATTACGATGCGACTAAGAAGTTTGTTGGTCTGGGAGCTTGGATCAATGCGTGTTGTAAGCCCATATCTTATCACCTTTTTGTGAATAGTTCACTTTTCTGTTCAGCCGGTTCCGATTCTCTGCTTCATATCGCTGTCAAGAACAAAAACCCGGATATCGTAAGACTTCTGATAAGACATGGAGCTGATATGAGCTTCAAAAACGAGAATGGATGGACTGCCAAGGAACTCTGCATGCATCTTATGAAGTCTACGAAGTCGACGTCTGAAATCGCCAAGTTCAAAGAGATTATTGATTGCATGGAAAAGTTGAGAAGAAAGCGGTGGATCCGAGTTCTGCCAAGTCTACTACCGGTTTCCGAATACAGAATCTACGTCGATGAAGCCGTCAGGAATGCAGAATTTGTGAATCTATTCGAGGATTTGCTCACACCAACGAGGGATGCTGCAACGCACATCGTTGTGAAAACTGATGAGAATGGAACATATGAAGTTGACGCAGAGATCCTGGAGAACCTTCAAGTACTTGTTCGGTTAGTTTTTGTAATCACACTCATCCTTTTCATGCCATTTTTGTCGTTACAGTCCTGCTCTGATCATGCGAGTTTCTTGGCTCGAAGACTGTGTGAAGGACAGGAAGAACCTCGAAAGGGACTATAAGTTTAGAGTGAAGGAAGTGAAATTTGAGGGAAAGACTTTTGGAAACATGGAAGAAATGAACATGCTTTTTCATTTGCCTGTGAGTCTTTTGTTTCTCTAAACTTCAGAATCCAAGACTTTCAGACCGTCAGCCCACTCTATGGATTCAGGTGCCACTACATCTCATGGCCCGGTCAGGTTATCTGCAAAGAAACCCAACGAGGTGAAAAATACTATAAGATTGCGAATTCTAAGATTTTCAGACGAAAAGGCGAAAGGGATTCTGAAAATGCTGGGAGCTAGTGACACACCGAGGGCGGTTGGAAGTTCGAGAACCCCGTTTCACTTCCCACAGATGCTCTCGAATCTCCACGTTTATTCACTTCCGGGCGTCTGTTTTGTAGCGAGAGTTGAGAGAACAAAATGAGATTTTCAGAAATATTACTCCAATAACGTGTTGGATGCCTTGAATTCGGAGCACCTTTGCCTGGCGGAGCTTGTGCAACTGATCTTCCGTTCCACAACTTCTGGAGCAACAGCTGGACGTTGACATGCCGGAGAAACTGAATGGATGGCGGGTTGAAGAAGATAACGTAAAGCACACGTACAATTTCAACAACTATAAATCAAGAGCTGACTAATAAAAAGTGAACGTTTTCCCTCTTTCCATCCTCACTCATCAAACTTTCCCATAAAACTGTTGTAGCTGTTGAAACTGGTATCCCATAAACTAACGATTATGCAAATTTGAGAATGGGTTGATGAGAGACGCGTTATTCTAATCCAAATTAGTCAAATTAGTTAGGATGCGTCATCAACTTGAAAAACTAAAAAGTGTCTTATCAGGAACCTTATCATTCCCATCAAAAGACCAAAAACCACTGAAAAAGTGTTGCAATTGCGAGAGAAACCCTGAGAAATGTGTCGAGATTCCGATCAGTCAAAGTAATTAATGATGTTCAGATCTCAATCGGCCATCCCTTTTCCCAACTTCCTCAATCATCATTTTTCAAACTTTCTCCATTAAAGTCCTCTTTTTTCTTTTTTCTTCACTTTTTCAATGTTTTTTCCAATAAAATTACACACCCAATTGCCCAGATTACTGTATCTTTTTCAACTTTTTCCAAATTTCCCTCTTGTGAAGTGACCTTCCACCGACAAAGACCCACTTCCCATTGTTTTCGTTCAAAAAACCTTCTATTCATCGGAACAGTTGTTCTCCAGAAGTACTTGAGTCGCCGGAAGAGTTATTGCGCAAAATCACTTCAAAAATGACAAATCCATATGGGATTGAGGGGTTGCGTCAGGTACTTTGGGGTGGATTGACTGAATTGGTGATGAGATGACGTAAAATACTTGGAAACCATGCAAAATCACAGATAATTAGGATTGAATGATCTATAATGGGCGAAAATCCGTTTTTTCCAAGTGAAACGCGCCCCAGCAGCACCAAAGCGCCCCGGCAGCACCAAAATGCGCCCTGGCAGCACCAAACGCGCCCCGGCAGCACCAAAATGCGCCCTGGCAGCACCAAAATGCGCCCTGGCAGCACCAAACGCGCCCCGGCAGCACCAAAATGCGCCCCAGCAGCACCAAATGCGCCCTGGCAGCACCAAATCCGCTCTGGCAGCACCAAATCCGCTCTGGCAGCACCAAAGCGCCCCTGGCAGCACCAAAAGCGCCCTGGCAGCACCAAAGCGCCCCTGGCAGCACCAAAAGCGCCCTGGCAGCACCAAAGCGCCCCTGGCAGCACCACATGCGCCCTGGCAGCACCAAATGCGCCCCATCAGACCCAAACTTCTCTTACCCGCATTCTCTCCCCTTTTTCCCCATTTTCCCACTGATTAGTACCCTTTCCCATGTCCCTTCCACTTCTTCTTGTTCCTCCTCATCATCTTCATTTCATTTTCTTTCTTCTGCGCGGCGGCGCCGCGCAACAGAGAGAGAGATGACATTGACATGTGTTTTCGCTTTTTTATCTAACCTCAAGACGATTTGGCGCAATTTATGAGCGTAGAGGGAATTGGCGTAACAGAGGGGAATTGAGTAATTAGGAAAAAAGGGCGCTATCAGACCCAAAACATGTTTTCCAAGCGCCCCCATCAGACCCAAAGCGCCCCGGCAGCACCAAATGCGCCCTGGCAGCACCAAATGCGCCCTGGCAGCACCAAAAAGCGCCCCAGCAGCACCAAGTGCGAAGCGCCCCCATCAGACCGGACCAAACTTCGGAAAATGTTTGGGATTCTGGAGAATATGGCTGGAAGTGAGAAGCTGTTCGGGATAAAGGAGATGTTTTACACGAAACAGCTGAATTCGTGGTTACTGTACTTCAGGAAGATGTCCGAGATACCGTATCTGCATCGGAAAGATCAGAAACTGATAAGGAAGCTGATAGAGAAGCTCGAAGTTATCAGTGCTGACTTCCCCGTTGATCACTTATCAGCCCCGGAGAATAAGGAAGAGATTCAGAAGATTGAGGCGGAATTCCTGCAGAAACACGGATTCATTGCACAGGAACCTCCAGAAGTGCCGAGGAAATTCGATTTTTCTGAAATATTCACTGAAAAATCTGGAAAATGGGCACATCCAAAGCTCTTGGAGACTTATCACTTCCGGACTGATAACGAGGAGAGAATGTTCGAGATTATTGATAAAATGGAGACGGAGACAAGGGAAACGATTGAGAAGATGACGGAGAGCAGTGAAATGGAAGAGGATTCGGAATTGGAGGACATGTGGAATAGGAGGATCAGGAATAAGATACTGCAGGTTAAGTACTTCTCCATTTATCCGCATTGATAAGAGTGATAATAAAATGATTGGAAAAAAACAGAGTGTGATACAAAGAATCTTCATTCAAAATTCCGACGAAAAAATCAATTCATAAACATCCACGAGTGCTTTTGATCCAGATTTGGTACACAATCATCACTTCCTACCATTTCCCTTTGGCAACCATGTCACGCGCTCCCATCAGCATCCGATCGCCGAAATTGGCCATTTTCCGGAACATCTCCTGGTTCGCCTCGGCAGATTCCAATGGTGTTTGTGTCATGAGGTACGAATTGACAGCAAGGTAGACTGACACGTACTGTTGCCAAGTCTCCACGGCACCTGGACGTGCTTGACGCATTTGAGTCACAATCTGCTTCAGCTGAAAATATCTGGCGTTTGTAGAACGTTGCGAAAGCTTACATTCGGAGCAGTACCATCGATTAGAGACTTCATAGCTTGGACCAAGGCGAGAAGGGTACAGTTTCTGCCGGAACCTCTAGCAGATGCCAACATCATCGAGCTCGTTGTTTCACTCTTGTTCAGCGACGGCTCAATGACCATCAGTGCAGACTTCCACATGCTCACAAGATTCGATTGGGCATGAGATGGGTTCCAGGGCTTGTGAACGTAGACGTTGGCAAAAGAAGAGTTACTGCATCCTTCGGGCAGCAGCTCAATCTTGTAGTAGGTAATGTTCTCATCGTGAACAGTGATCGATTTCGTATTAACCATTGTTCCATCGACTCTGAGATGGGACTCCGGGCCTTTGATCGTATCCGGCACCTGTTTGAAGAACTGTCTCAGGTTCTTGACTTCATCCTCAGCCATGACCAAGTGGACAATCAAGAACTTCTCCGCAACCAATCCCCAGAATGCCTTCATTTCCGGAACGTTTTCGAAACTGGGAATCTTGGCCAGACAACAATCCGCCTGAAAATCATTAGATTGCATCGGATTTTTGAACAAAATCAATTTGAAGAAAAAACACTTGTCCAAGTTCAGTCTCTTTCAAAGTTTCACGTTCCCGTAACTACGTGAACTTCCCGAACTTTTCTAGAATGTTCCACAGTTGAGGGAGCCACGTGTTCAATTGAATTCTCCCACTGATCTGATGAAACGGTCACCACTCACGTTCAGTTCAGTAGCATTGTAGTACACGTTGGAATCTTCGAGTTTCGCTCGATTCGCGTCCAAACATCTCGATCCTTGCTTGTTACCCTTCTTTTCCCAATCAACTGACTTCCCCTCGTTGACAATCTTCTCAATTTGACAGAACTCGTCGAACGGATCAATTTGAGCCAGTCGATCAACATACTCTTTCACTGACTTCACATTCTTCACCTTCTTTGCATAGATTCCGCGAGTCACGTCAGCTGACATTCTTCTGAAAACCTTTTTTCGTTTCAACTTGAAGCTTTTTTCATTCTTACATTATCAGAACACGCTTCTGGAGCTTCTAGTGTTTATGAGGAAGAGATTTGATGAATGAGGAAAAGTTGGAATAAATCCAAAGAAAAAACGTTTTATCAGTGATAATAATGATTACAGGGGTTCACGCCAGGAACGACAAAAAAACAGTTTTTTCTATCCAAAAACCTTATTGATCGTCGGAAACTTCGGAAAATGTTTGGGATTCTGGAGAATATGGCTGGAAGTGAGAAGCTGTTCGGGATAAAGGAGATGTTTTACACGAAACAGCTGAATTCGTGGTTACTGTACTTCAGGAAGATGTCCGAGATACCGTATCTGCATCGGAAAGATCAGAAACTGATAAGGAAGCTGATAGAGAAGCTCGAAGTTATCAGTGCTGACTTCCCAGTTGATCAGTTATCAGCCCCGGAGAATAAGGAAGAGATTCAGAAGATTGAGGCGGAATTCCTGCAGAAACACGGATTCATTGCACAGGAACCTCCAGAAGTCCCGAGGAAATTCGATTTTTCTGAAATATTCACTGAAAAATCTGGAAAATGGGCACATCCAAAGCTCTTGGAGACTTATCACTTCCGGACTGATAACGAGGAGAGAATGTTCGAGATAAGTGATAAAATGGAGACTGAGACAAGGAAAACGATTGAGAAGATGACGGAGAGCAGTGAAATGGAAGAGGATTCGGAATTGGAGGACATGTGGAATAGGAGGATCAGGAACAAGATTCTGCAGGTTAAGTACTTCTCGATTTATCCGCATTGATAAGAGTGATAATAAACTGGTTTTCTGGAAATTTGGAGATTTTTCATTGGTTTCATAGAAGGTTTTGGGAACGTTGGGTCTTTTGAAATTCTTGGTTTTAGTGAAACAGAACCGAAACGTGCTATTTTCGAAGTGAACTTTCATATTCTTATCAGTCAGAAACGGAGTTTTTCTCAATTGAGTTATTTTCAAAGCGAACATTTACTATGAACCTACTGAATCAATTTTTGCTGATTTTCAAGCAGTTGGATATCTTTATCAAAAGATATTGCTGTGAGGATTCGCTGAATAAGTCAACAATCAAAAGTTTTCCCCCGTTTTCGCTCAATTTGAAGGTTAGTTTCTCAAATCTACTGTCGGCTTTTTCAAAATACGAGTTTTCAGAAGCTTAAGGTTCTTGTCGAGAAGCTTCCTCAGAGTCCGGACTACGAGATTCTCTGGAGTAAATGTCTGAAGGAACGACCAGCTCATGTAGTTGTTTTCCACTTGGAAGGAGATGCTTTTGGACTGGCAAAAAAGGAGTTCCGTCGATTCGGAAGCGTGTTAGTTGATACCGTCGATTCACAGTCGGTTTGGAATGATAAGAAGGGCGAAGATCGGCATGTGATACTATCACTGTTGGATGATAGGTCTAACTCGAATGCGTTGCTCGTGGATGCGTTTGCTTTGTCTTCTTCATCTGCATCTCCAATCACCGAAGCCATCAGAGGAATTTTGAACTCTGAGAAACAGCCTAGTCTCGTGCAAGTGTGGATGTGGAAAGAGAAGTCGGACGACTGCATCCGATTTAACCTCGCTCTTGTGATATGTGCTCTCTTCGAAAAAGGAGAAGGAACCGTTGATAAGGTTTGTCAAGCTCAACAGCTAGCCCATTTTGAAAACTTCAGGTGAATGGAATGATCAGCGGGCTCCTGCAGCATCTTCGAATCGATAAGGTTCCCAAGAAGACGTTCCTCGAGGCCATGTACATCAGTCTTACCTTCTGTGTTGCCATGGACTCCTCAAGCTCTATCGACGCGGCTACTGCTGAAGCTATGAATAAGATCACGAAGATTTTGATGGGCGGAACTGTGTGAATTATGGCTGGAGAATGAAACATCGATTTTCGATAAAAATTTGTATTGATAACATTTCTTGAATTGCTAGAACAAACTCCGATCTTCCCAGATTCTCATCATTCAGTAATCCAAAATGTCATAAGTGTGACTGTGCAGCTGACCAATTTGAAACAACGTGTGAATTTCAAAGTGAACTGTCCTGCTCTTATCAGCCCAAAGCCGAGTTTCAAAAGTTTGATACTTTGAATCATTTTCCAATTGAAGAAGCCGCGATGAGTCTTCTGAAGACATTTCTATTATATTTACTCTCGGAAGAGTTCAAGAAGTTCTTCCAAGATCTCGAAAAGTCGACTATAATCCGAAACATTCGAGAAGTCACTGCTGTCGTCAAGGTTTTTGCTAAATTCCACAATCTGTTTCCTGAAACACATATTTTCTAGAACGGCGTTGTAAAAGTTCTGAATATGCCGGCGACCGAAGCTGCAGTGTGGGAAAAATGTTTAAATGATAAAGCCACGCACATGGTCTTCTTCGGAAGAAACAAGCACTTGTGTGGCGAGACGAAAGGCGAATTCCGTCGCTTCGGGAGCATCTTGTTCGACGTGATCAAAGCTGAAAAAGTTGTGGACGAGAAGGGATCGGAAGACTTGATCCTGGAAGTGTCGGTGCTCGACGACAAGGATAATGCCAACTCGAGAGTCATTCACTCGTTTCAACTTATCACTCCATCCGCGACGGTGCTGGCGACGGCAATCCGAAAGATTTTGAGTGCGTCAACGATTCGGGTGAACATACTTGTGGAGAAAGAAGAGAAAGAAGTTCGCATCGTGATCCCGTTCCTCGTCGGTCTTCTTGTCTGTGGAAGATCGGAAAATCAGAAGGTAAGCTCCCAGGTTAGAAGAAAATCTATTTGTTTTTTCAGATCCACAAGATTCTGATGGAGAGTCTGAAGCACTTCGAA
The DNA here is from genome assembly GCA_900536315.3 of Caenorhabditis becei. NCBI lineage: Eukaryota > Metazoa > Nematoda > Chromadorea > Rhabditida > Rhabditidae > Caenorhabditis > Caenorhabditis becei. Next base: position 256,421 of record LR539810.1, on the reverse strand, counting down.
ATTTCCAACATTTCGAAGAAAGAGATCTTGGAATTGATTGCCATCGGTGTGACCTACTACGCTAAACAGGAAGAACCTGCTGATGAAGGTACGATTCGCGAAGTGAACGAGGTCTTGAAGGAGATGATGAATACTTGCTGAAGAGCGGATTCCGATTTATGAACTACCTCTCCTCTAATGAATATTTTTGTCTTATAATTTCATCTTAATGTTAACTGACCACTTTCCACCGTCTCATTGTCAATTTGCCCATCATCTCTTGAAGTTCAGTAGAGCACACTTGCAGCACATGAAGTTTTCAGAACCTACAGTTAGGCAACAGCCTACAGTAACCCAAAAGCTTCCAGAAAACTTTCTGGGTTACTGTAGCATTTTCTAGCGCTCTCAACAAGAAAAGGAACACGCTGTAGAGTTTCAAAGTGAACTTTCTCTTATCTGTTGGACGATTGGTTTCCTGATGACTAAACCCATTCATTTCATACAATCTCTTGTCTCCTTTCAAAATGTTTCATGTCGAGGAAGCCAGACAAATTATCGACAAGTACGGGGGGAAGGTCAAGAATCGTTCGAAGTCATTGTTTCATAAGTTCAGCTTCATACTGAATTATTTGGTCAGCTTCTGAATATTTTGGACAGTTTCTTTGTAATCATAAGTTTCAGAGTATCATTGTCAATGTCCGCCGTGAACCCGAAACCGATGACTTGGAGAAATCGCTGAAGGAAGTTGTGACTGAGAAGATCACGTCGCTCGTCAGCTTCCGAATCTCCAGTTCAGTGATCGGATTGAAAGAAAAGGAGTACAGAAGATACGGGAGTCTTCTCCTGGATACGATCAAAGTGACGAAACTGATCGATTCGAGCAAGTTTCCTGATTCCATGGCGACGATATCTTCTGTAGATGATTCGAAAAATTCAAATGCTTTTATTTTCCAACAAATTAATATTGTCTCAAAGAGTGCAAGTTCTCTGTCGGCAGCTCTGGCGAAGATTCTGATCGGCAGTCTTTCGGCGAAAGTAGAGGTATGGTGTGGTTCGGATATCGAGGAAACCGTCGTTTTCGTGGCGTCGCTCAAGTGCTGCGGGGAGATCATGTCTGGAGGGAAGGCAAACGTTGGTTTCCCCTATCAAAAAAGGTAAACAGTTATGTTCCAGATAGGTGAAACAATCTGCTGGATTCTGAGGATGCTCGGGCTGAAAGCCATCTCCAACTCATCCATCATCGCCACCTACGCTACGGTGGTGACTTTCAAATGTTCGAGGGCTGAACCGAACAACGAAGCCATCACTGAACTGAACGCACTCATGAAAGATTTGCTGGTGATGCTCTGAAAACTTTCTGATGATGCTCCTCTATTTTTTTATGAGTTAGATTCTGATCCTCAAATAAACTTGTGACCACGAATACACGCAGTTCCATTCAAATCAGGTCAATCAGTTGCTCGGTTACTGTAGAACCAAAACTGTAACAAAGCTACAGTAAACATATTCTTTGTGATTTTCCTGGAATTCATCAATTTTTTATTTTGTTTTGAATGACTTCCGTGGGCCTACAGACCAAGAGAAGCTGAGGGCTTTTAAAAAGCTGATTTCCTTATCAGTCGGGGTTAGTTTTTGAAAATTTGTTCAAATTGGGGTGTGAAGTTGCAGGAGAGTGCCCTGGAATCAACGCCGAGGACTATTTGAATGATAAGGATGATAACAAGAAGTGATGGAAGCACTGATTGCATTGATTATTACCGTATCAACCAAGTTTTGAAAGACGCAGAAAAGAAAGAACAAGACTTTTTTGTGTGAACTTTTTGTTATCACTTCACAAAAAGTTTTTATGATTTTTCTGAAGAATATTATTTCATTTTCCAACGATGAGTCTCGAAACTATCGCTTCCTTATTCAATTTGGCTCTAGTTTCTCAATTAATCCAAATGTTCGGATCCTCTGATAAGGACTGCAAAGACAGTGTCAAGAAGCCGTTCTCGATCCGAGTCACCGTATGTTCAGAAATTGTTGAAAGTCGCAGAATTCTAATGTTACAGTCAATGACTCTCTCTCTCCAAATGTCTCCTACTTTAGATGTTTGCGAAAAAGCATTTGAAAACTTGATGGAACTGGGCCCGGACCGATTTATTCTACTTGGATGCAAGGAGTTGATAGGGCAGACGTCATCCACGTTTCGTCGCTACGGTCACATTCTTCTGGACACAACCTCTGTCTCAGCTTTCATCGGATCCAATGAGAAAGATAAGACAATGCGTCTCTCAATCTTGGACGACAGCAGCAACTCGAATGCCATGATTTTAGAAACGTGGAGAATTTCAAGCACTGCGTCAAGCTCCGTTTTGTGCAAAGTCGTAAGGAACATTGTGGAGAGTGATTCGATGACGAAAGCATTAATATGGTATGAAGACCCGATCGAAGCGGTCGTCTTGATCGTGGCAATGCACTGTTTTGGAGATATTCGAGCCGGTACAGCCGTGCAGGTAGTAAAAAGTGAGAAACTTCCAAGAAAATCTAGAACTTTTCAGATCAAAAAGCACCTGACGGAGACACTCAGCAAGTTCGAGATCAAAAAGGTTCCCGGAAGATCGATTGTGAACATGTTCCTGCTCATCAGTACCACCTTCTTCGCCACTTACGAACCGTCCAACTCTCAAGATGAGATTGCAATTCTGGAGAAGATCAACGAGTTCAGCAAGAACCTCATCTCGCTGAACTAAATCTGTGTAATGCCAATGGATAAAAATCAAATTTTTCAAAAGTTTAATCTTATCAACACATTTATTCCCAACTACTCTTCGGTTTTCGCCTCCGGTTCTTTCTCCTCCGGCTCTTTCGCCGGCGGCTCATGAACAAGTTCTCTTTTCAAAAGCATCACAAAAAGGTCTTCCAGTGACATCTTCCGATAATCGTTGACCCTTTTGTCAGTAGTCTGAAAGTTCATCTCTTGAAGTGTTTCACATAACACCAACCATATCAGAAGTCGGGAACACTATCCAGATGGGTTCGTGTTTAGAGAGGTGATACGGATGCACGTCGGCCAGATTCTCAACAGGGCACTCCTTGTAAAGTTCGGCTCCGAGTCTCTCCATGAAAGTGCTGATCTTCCAATCTGAAACGATTTCCGGTCGCAGATTACGATTACGGTAGCCGATTGTCAACCTGTCAATCCTATAAAGTAGCAGAAGACGTTCTTGAGGTACGGTATGTCCTGAAAAATATACTGGAGGTTCGGATTCTCAACAGTGTACCTTCATGTGCATTTTCTCGTGCCACGTCTTCATCGTCTCGTAGATTTGTCCCTTGTATCGAACTTTCTCCACTTGAAACTTGAAATCATTCCTCGCCGCGCTCTTCTTCTGAAGACACGCTTCCATCCACGACTCCTTCATAATCATTGCCCGGCTACAATTCAGAGTTCTCAAAGCCCAGGAAATTCTAGAAACTCACTCAAACATCATCATAATGTTATCAACATAGTTATCATCTGGCTCGAAGACTCCATCCTTATCAGTTTTCACAACGACATGAGTGGCGAATTCCAGTTGAGTGGTGGTGGTGAACTTCTTCGCAAACTTTGGATTCTGGCAATTTGGTGACACAAAGATTTTGAATTCTTGAACTGGTAGAAGTGGTGGCACATGACGACGGAACTTCTCATCTTTCAGCGATCCGAACAATGCCGTGATCTGTTCTAGGGTCTTCATCTTCTCGGGAGCCTCCTTCTCCTCCTTCTCTCGAATAACTTTAAAATCAGAAGCTTTTAATGCCTCCCCATTTTTCGGCTTCACCGTGGAAGCAAACATGTCAGCCGCTTCTTTCTGCGATTCTGTTTGCTTCGAAATCTTTATCACCTCTTTCCACTTCGCCGTGACATCAGCAATGCTCTTCTCCGGAGTCTTATAGTCACCGTTGAGAAGTGCTGTATCTGCACCGTTCCTCAGAAGAAGCTCCACCATTTCAAGGTTGACCTGCTTGATAGCAATGTGAAGACAAGAGTCTGTGTCTTCTGAAACCAAAACTTTTATGTCAGAAATCAAATTAGCACTCACTATACGCATTGACCCACGCTCCTTGCATTATGAAGTTCGTCGCTGCCGCCACATCATTCGCTTCCACAGCTTCCAGTAGATTCTTCGCCGAACTATTTGCAAGTGGCTTGAACTTTGGCTCTTGGAAGGCCAGGTATCGAGAGTTCAGAACGAGCAACTTGTCATACTTCTCCTTGTTCATGAACAATCGGTGCCAGAAGAGTTCGTCGTTTTTCTTAAGGAAGTACCAGATGCAGAAGGCGCCGACGCAGAGAAGAACGAGCACGAGACCAATGACAACAGCAAGAAGGATGAAAGGAGATAAGGGATTTGGAGTTCTGAAACAAATCATGATTATCAGTAAACTAGGTCACATACGTCACACTGATAACCCTCCCAGCAGATTGATTCGGTGTTTTCTTGCCTGCCGATGGAGTCGCGATTCCCAGAATCCCGTGCAAAAAAGTTCGCAATGGGTCCAGAGTCATTTTGGCAGCTTTGAGTGACGTGTAGCCGTTGGCATAGTCGAGTTGTAGATCGGAGACGTGTTTGAAGTCATCGGAGAGAGATTTGACGTGAGGATCAGAAGAGGTAGCCATGGATGCAGCGACAGGAGCGAGAAGTTCCGACTTGACGGGGGATCCTCTGATCTTGGAAGCTTCTTCGAACAGCCCGCCCATGGCCAGCAAGTCGTTGGATCGGAAGTTGACGGCTTCTTTGTTCAGCGAGTTGACGGCTTCTACCAGATCCAGAAGGGCCTTCTTGTTGTCAGCGGTCCAGAATGCACTGACCAAAGGGGTCCCTTGCAGCAACTGGTCCACTGACTGCCCACTCTTCCCCACCGCCTCCACCCGTTTCTGCTCCTTCCACACCGCTTCCAACTGTCTCAACACCTCCACACCCTTCCCCAGATTCCTCGAAATCTGCTCTCCGTCCTTCCAATCCAACATCCCAACACTCTTCCGTCTCCTCACACCCTTCTTCATCACCAAATCCAAATCCTTCTTCACAACGTCCACCTGCTCAACATACTTCTTGATTGATTCCAACTGGCTGGATTTCTGTTTTATCTGCTCAATATCCGTCCCGAATTTCAACATCTTGTCGATACCATCAGAATCAAACTTCTTACCGTCTAGACAAGCCAGAGCTGTTAGCAGTTCAGTCCCGTCCAAACTTTTTTGTGTGGTTTTGATAGTATTCCAGTCATAGGTGTCCTGTACTAAACCCATAAAGTCCTTGAATTTCACAATCTCCTTCTCAATTGTCTCAAACTGACTTATCAGTACATCCAATCCAGCGATCTCCGATATGTTTCCGTGGATGTAATCAGTCTCATCAGCTTTTGGGCTAGTAATGTTGTGCGGTTGAACGAGCAACTTGATCCTATTACACGTATCGTAGCTATCCTGATTGACTTCTTTCAGAACTGCAAGTTTCGGTAGCACATCAGCAAGACTTGTGGCCAATTGATCAATACGCACTAACTTTTCATGGGTTTCCTTGAACTTTGCCAGATTCGTATTCGCAGTGGCTGGCTGGAGATTCACTAGACAACTTTGTACTGATTCAATTGAAGTCAACAGAAGTTGCTCGTTCGACGGGATCTTGCCATTATCAGCAGCACCAGCGAGCATTTTTGATAAGGGAGTGATAGTGGATAGAGTGTTGGGATCGTCGAGTTTCTTCCAATCCTTTCCGAGTTGTGTGACCTTCTGCGAGAACGGAGTCAACGGCTGCAGTTGCTCGGCGAGTTTCCCAATGTCCTTTCCATTTCCGATTGCTTCCTTGAGCCACTTGCTCTTTAGATCGTCGGCAATCCTGTTCAGATCCTCCACTCCCTTCGGCAACCCCACTGTCAACTGCTTGTTCGTGTTCTTCTGCTGCATCCCCTCCACAACCGCCTTCACTTCGTCCATCTTCTTCCCAATCTCCGCCATCTTCCCGTGCTCCTTGGCTATCGGTGACAAGTTGTTCACTCCCTTCTTCACCTCGTCCAACTCCTTCTTCAGATCGTTCAGAACTCCGAAGTTGTCCACGTACTTTTGAGCCGTCTCTGACAACACCATCACATCTCCCATTCCCGCACTCTTCCCCTTCAGGTCCAGCAGCTCACTCACGTGCTTCTGATACTCCTTCAAACTTTTCATTCGGAATATCACTTTTGGAATCTCTTCCTTCAAAGCTTTCAAATGATCTGCTCCTTCCGTATATAGACCTTTCACAGCCATCACTTTGCTCAATGAGAACTTTAGTGCGGGAATGACTTTCGTGAACGGTTCCGCATCCAGAATGTTGAGGCTGGGATCGAGTCCCGCTGTTTTTGCCAAAGCTGCTGTGAGATCCGCATGATCCCAACTCATTCCTTTGTTGATCCGAGGCAAATCTTTCTTCATGTTTTGCAAGACTTCAACACTGTTCGTCAGCTGATCCAGATCCTTCACCTTGAATGGCTGAGCTTTCTGTAGGCTCTCTCGGAAAGATTCAATATTCTGAGGGACTGACCCAATATCCAAAAGTGTCAGTTTCGTGAAGGACCCACTGACAGCCAACAGTTCGGCAGCAACGGCTATCGTGCTCCCCGGGTCATTTGTAATCTTTGCTTGAACTGATATCCCATTGGCCAATCTTGCGAGAACTGATAAATCGTTGATAATCGGTTCCAAATTGTTGTCTGAAAGGTCTGATTAGCGAAACTCTTCTGATCCTCCTACCTTGAGCCTTGGCACATAACAAGAGAATTGCACAAGTGATAACGAGACGCATGATAAATTGAAAGCTCATCTGCGCCGACGCACCGGATAAGTTAGTGACTTATCAATTCAGAATGTCACGTTTTTTGTGAAGAACCCCAAGAAGAGATCAGTTCGGAGCTATCGATTGTTTTTTCGCTTCGTGGCAGTTATTACCGTTTGTCATCACTCTGTTTGCCAACACTTGTGGTTGGTGAGTTTTCACGTAACTCATCCATTTTTTCATTCATTTTCAGACCATGCGGATATCTTGCCTCCTTTTTCTACTTTGCTCCATAAACCCATCACAACCCAATTCGAAACCAGGTGAGATAAGGCGGAAATTCTCAGTATTCCCAATTCATTATTTCAGATAACCACTTGCAACAACTCGTCAATGACTTGTCGGCTCTTGCCCGAGTTGTCAATGGAATAGCTCTTCAAGGGCAACTTTCCCGGGATCTGCTGTCTGCCAAAGCTGTAACTGCTGAGTTCTTGAATGTTCCTGATGATCTCCTCTCCAGTTTTCGGAATCTTGACGCCCAGGAATTTGCAAAGAGCTTGGATGAGTTCAGTACTAAAATTCAGAATTTACCTTCTGTAAAAGTGAAAAACTGGCAAAAACTTCTCGGAGGGATTCAAGTTTTGGAGACCATGAAGGGAAATGTGGACAAGCTGACTGCCGTGACTGCTGTTACTGGAAAAGATCCGCTGACGAAATTCGAGAACTCACTGAGTGCAGTGAGATCCAAGATTGGTCTGAAGATTCCAATTCTTGATATAACTGCCGTGGAGCAGCTCATAATTGATCTTGAACATGTTCAGAAGAACACTTTGGGCACTGTACAGGAAATGCAATCCATGACGACTGCGCTCACTTCTTTGAAAACAAATATTGATTCTGTTATTGGAAAGTTGACGACTTTGAAGGAGTATCAGAAGCACGTGAGTGAGCTGCTGGACCTGAAGGGGAAGAGTGCGGGAATGGAAGATGTGATGGTGTTGTCGGAGACGGCTCAAAAGTACGTGGACAACTTTGGAGTGCTGAACGGTTTGAAGAAGGAGTTGGACGAGGTGAAGAAGGGAGTGAACAACTTGTCACCGATAGCCAAGGAGCACGGGAAGATGGCGGAGATTGGGAAGAAGATGGACGAAGTGAAGGCAGTTGTGGAGGGGATGCAGCAGAAGAACACGAACAAGCAGTTGACAGTGGGGTTGCCGAAGGGAGTGGAGGATCTGAACAGGATTGCCGACGATCTAAAGAGCAAGTGGCTCAAGGAGGCAATCGGAAATGGAAAGGACATTGGGAAACTCGCAGAGCAACTGCAGCCGTTGACTCCGTTCTCGCAGAAGGTCACACAACTCGGACAGGATTGGAACAAACTCGACGATCCAAACACTCTATCCACTATCACTCCCTTATCAAAAATGCTCGCTGATGCTGCTGATAACGCGAAACAAGCATCAAGTGGAGACTCGTCAGCTTCTATCAAAGCAATTCAGGATTGTATGAAAGGCTTCACAGCCATCAGTGCCACTGTAGATTTTGCAAAGTTCAAAGTAGCACATGACTCTGCAGTCCTGATCGACACCCAAGTTTCCAGTCTCGCTTCGGTTTTGCAACAGATCTCCCAAATGAGTGCTGTTCAGGTTTCTCCGAATGAAAACCTGGACAAGGTTCGAACCGAGTTGGCAAAAATTGGAGGCACACCGAAAAAAACGGAAATGTCTGCGGTTCAGACAGCAATCGGTCAAATCTCAACTATCGGTGACACTGTAAAAGAACTGAAAACTGTGTCAGATCTACTCAAACCGTTTTCAAACTTGCTCACTCAAATCACGGTTCAAATTGATTGGAAACTCATTGAAAATGTCAGAAACAGTTTGACAGGCACAAACCTGATCGATGCGCTGACTTGCTTGAATGGAAAAGTTTACAAAGCGACTGATGTGACGGAAATGTTGGAGTTCGGAAAGACCACGGATGATATGAAAGCCAAGTCTGCAGAGTTCAAAACTATCAGTTCACTAGTCAAGAACATGACAGTTGTGAAGAATGGACTGGATTTGGTGATGAAGAAGGGTGTGAGGAGACGAAAGAGTGTTGGGATGTTGCAATGGAAGGACGGAGAGCAGATTTCGAGGAATCTGGGGAAGGGTGTGGAGGTGTTGAGACAGTTGGAAGCGGTGTGGAAGGAGCAGAAACGGGTGGAGGCGGTGGGGAAGAGTGGGCAGTCGGTGGACCAGTTGCTGCAAGGGACCCCTTTGGTCAGTGCATTCTGGACCGCTGACAACAAGAAGGCCCTTCTGGATCTGGTAGAAGCCGTCAACTCGCTGAACAAAGAAGCCGTCAACTTCCGATCCAACGACTTGCTGGCCATGGGCGGGCTGTTCGAAGAAGCTTCCAAGATCAGAGGATCCCCCGTCAAGTCGGAACTTCTCGCTCCTGTCGCTGCATCCATGGCTACCTCTTCTGATCCTCACGTCAAATCTCTCTCCGATGACTTCAAACACGTCTCCGATCTACAACTCGACTATTCCAACTTGTACATTGACTTGAAAAGTGCTGTTCCAACTTTGACAAAGATTCGAGACTTCTTCGACGGATTCTTCAACATTGTCAGGGACCCTGCTGCAACTGCAACCATTGTGTCAAGTGGAACTCAAGCTACTCCAGCCGACAATTCGCTTGTGACCTATGCTTGTGCAGGTGTCGGAGGATTCGCAGCTCTCGCCGGGGTGGCTTTCGCTGCTTGGTACTTACCGCAGAAGAAGGATTCACTATTCTGGAAGAAGCGTTTCGGTTCGGAGGAAAACTTGCAAAAGGCGATTTTGCTCCATACTCGGTATCTGGTGAGTTAAACCTTTTTTGGTAAGATTCACAAAGTATATCTATTCAGGCTTTCCAAGAACCAAAGTTTCTGGGTAAGCTCAAAGATTCTCTAATGGAAGCAGTAGAAAGTGACGATGTGGAAGAGGCCAAATTGTTTATCAATCAAGGATCCTGGATAAATGCAGAAAGTTCACTTTTTCTATTCGCGACAGCCCAAATTCTAACAAATTTTTCAGAAAACACCGACTCGTGTCTTCACATTGCTGTTCGTCATGCAAACCTTGAAATGGTGGAGCTTCTCATCAAGAATGGAGCTGATAGATCACTTCTGAACAACGACTACAAGACTCCAGAAGACTTGGTTCCTGATGAGATCAAGAAAGCCGAAAAAAAGGAGGATAGTGAGAAAGTGGCGAAGCTGATCAAAGTGTTCGATGCGTTTGAGGCTTTGAAAAAGAAAAAGTTCTATCGGAAAGTTCCTCATCTTCTGCCAACAAGTGACTTTCGCATCTTTGTATTCGCTAGCTGCAAGAAGTCTGCCGACAGCTTCAAGGAGCAATTTGATAAGATTCTGACTGATGACTTGCTGGCCGCGACACATGTAGTGGTGCCAACTGACGAGAAAGGTGTCTACGAGCCGAATGACATTTTTGTGGATCAGTTTTCGGTGATTTTCGGGTACCTTTTCCTTACTCTTCCCCAGAACATTTCGATTTTTCAGAAAATCAATGCTCATGAAGGAATCGTGGATGGAGAGCTGTTTGCAGAGCTCCAAAGACATGCGCAACGACTACAAGCATCGTGTGAAGTCGGTGAAGTACAAGAATGTGACCTATAACAGTGTTGTGGCATGGCATCAGAGTCAGCATCAGCCAGGAGTTCCGTACTTGCGAGATGTCTGCTTTGGCTATGTAGAATGGCCACATTTGGTTGTTCAGACCCCCCTTCCTGATATGAGACGAGGTACGGAAGCTTTCTTCCAATCAATTTCTCATTTTCATGTTTCAGACACTAAAGCTCAACAGCTTCTAGCCAACCTTGGGGCTCAAATGCACTCTCTGGATACCGACGTGAAGCAGTTCAACAAAGAGACCGCCCATCCTTATCACCACTACAATCTCGGAGTGACATGGCTTGTTTGGTCTTATTTTGTTGTAAGTTGAGAATTGAGCTGTTCAAATGAGTCTCTTCTTATTCAGATCGGAGTCGGTCTCGATTTCACCATTCTCGACAATCCCCATCAGAACATTGTTACTCTTCAGGATGTTTTCACTTTGCTTCTGAAGCGCGAGTTCACATACGATCCCGAGAAGAAGCCAAGGCCACCAGTTTTGAAAAGTGTTAATGTTGCCAGGAAGTGATAAAGTCTCGTTTTCAATTTGTTTTGACTTTTGTTCCCTTTCACTCATCAAACTTTCGCATAAAACTCTTGCAACTGTTGAAACTGGTATCCCATAAACAAACGATTATGCAAATTTGAGAATGGGTCGATGAGAGACGCGTTATTCTAATCCAAATTAGTCAAATTAGTTAGGATGCGTCATCAACTTGAAAAACTACAGAGTGGCTTATCAGGAACCTTATCATTCCCATCAAAAGACCAAAAACCACTGAAAAAGTGTTGCAATTGCGAGAGGAACCCTGAGAAATGTGTCGAGATTCCGTTCAGTCAAAGTAATTAATGATGTTCAGATCTCAATCGGTCATCCCTTTTCTCAACTTTCTCAATCATCATTACTTTTTTTGTGTTTCTTTCAATTAGTTCCTTTTTGTTTTATTAGAATCACTGAAAACACAAGAAAAAACAACATCAATTTTCTATTCAAACAAGTTTCGAGTTCAAACTCTCCCCCTAATCGTCCTTCTTGTCGTCATCTTCGGTCGTGTCGCCTTTTTCATCTTCTTTCACTTCCTTAACAATCAACACAGGCGGTCTCGGCTCCTTCTTCTCATCATAACTGAACTTTCTCTCCAAAAGAACAACCATAAGCTCTTCAAGTGATAGTTGACAGAAGTTGCTCAAATCTTCAGAAGATTTCTGAAAAATTCATCCATTCTCAGACTCCTCTGACACTCTCTACCTTATCAGAAGTGGGGAACACTGCCCAAATGAGCTGTTTATCGGAAAAGTGGTAGGGATGAGCAGTGGCGTGGTTATACTCGCTGAGATCCGGGTATTTCAGAAGCCAGGTAGCCCCAAGTGACTCTAGAAGACTACGAACTTTTTTGTCTTCTGGATTGGTGTAAAGGATCTGAGCATCGTAGAGAATTGGGACTTTCTGAAAATAAACATTTCAGTAGAGCGCATTTGCTTTTACCGTTACCCGCATGTGAACACTTTCATGAGCCTCCAATACCGTATTATATTGTTTCCCTTTGAAAGAGATAGCCTTGACCCGGAACTTGTAGTCGTTGCGCATATTTGCCTTCCTCTTCATGCAAGCTTTCAGCCAGGACTCCTTCATCAGCATCATTCGACTGCAAATCTTCCCAGTGATAACCTGATAAAGCACACTTACTCAAAAATCATATGCATATTGGTCAGGTGATCATCATCCAACTCCAGTACTCCATCTTTGTTAGTCTTCACAACGACATGAGTAGCTATTGTCAAGTCAGAAGTGACATTTCCAGGGAAAGATCGCTCAAACTTGCCCTTATCACAATTGGGCGCCACGAACACCTGAAACTTCTCAACTGGCAGTAGATGAGGAACTCGACGCTCAAAGTGCTCATCTCTCAAATCTTCAAACACCTTCTTGACTTTTGCCAGAGACTCCAACTTTTTCGGTAGACTCTCCTGTTCTTTTTTCTTTCTCTCTACTTCCTTCTTTTCATCCTCGTACTTTTTGAGCACAGCTGCAATTTTTAATCTAGGCTTTTTCGGCTCTTTGATCTTTGTGGCAATCATCTTCTCGCAATGTTCAATGGTGAGCTTGATCAACCCCTCTGGAGTCACATTCTGCCGATTGAGAGCATTCCGATCGGCGCCGTTTCGAATGAGCAGCTCGACCATTTCGGGGCTCGCCGTGTTTCCGACAGCAATGTGAAGACAGCTTTCAGTGTTTCCTGCAGTATCCTGTCAGAAGCTAGGTTCCGAGGAGCCGCTTACGTGTTGCATTGACGTAAGCACCTCGTTTCAGATAGTCCTCTGCCAGCTCCAACTTGTTCTTCTCCACGGCACACAGCAACGACTTCCGGGTCACTTTATCATCTTTGTCACCAAACATTGCTTCTTCTTGGAATGCCTGAAACACTATCATTGATATCACATGTGTCTTTTGACCTACCAAATAACGAGAATACAGTGTGAACTGCCCATCCAGCTTCTTCTTCATGTACTTTCGATGCCAGTACAATGGATCATCTTTCTGATAAAGCCGCCAAACAAAGTAAGCAATCGCCACCAGAATCAGAAGAATCACAATCAGAGCGATCAAAATGTAGACGTAAATGAGCCACGCTGGAGATGATGGTTGGGTGCTGAAATTATAGAAACACTATTGCAAGCAGCCCCTGAATCTTACGCATTTGGAGCATGTACTGCCGGCTGTGGGTTTGGCTTCAGACGGCTCACTTTGACCCTTTTGATTCCGAAAAAGCGGTCGAAGTAGTTCTGGAGAATCGAAAGAGTCCCACTGGCGGCGCGAAGATCCAGATGAGTGTTGGTGAAGTCGATGTCCAAATTGCCGACGATTTGAAAGTCCTTGACAGCAGATTTGACCGTGGGACTGGTGGAAGTGTTGAGTGCAAGGGAGACCGGATCCAGAAGAAGTCGAGTGTCGATTTGAGATCCTTTGATCTTGGTGGCTGCTTCGAACAGAGTCTGCATAGTCATAAGATCCTTCACATCCACCTGTCCAGCAGTCACTTCCAGATCTCCCAGTTCCCTGATCATCTGCAGCAATTCCTCCTTTGTCTCTTTCTTCCAGACTCCTGACATCTTCGGAATCTTCTGAATCTCAAAGTCGACTTCTGAAGCACTCTCAGCCAACTTCTTCACTGATTCCTTGTCACTCAACACTCTCGACATCTTCTGAAGCACTTCCACACCTTGTCCCAACTTCTGTGACATCTCCGTCATGTTAGCCGTTCCGTTCACATTCCTCCGAATCCTCAACTTCTTCTGAACTCCTTTGAACACTTTCTGAATATCATTCTGAGCAGTCTTCAAACTTGCCAAATAAGCATTCAAACCCGATACTTGATTCAGTTCTGATTTCAATATCTCAACATTATTGTCCGCCTCAATGATTTTGTTCAGCTGATCCGCATCTGAGGAAAGTTCCAGGCATTTCAGAGTCTTTGTCAAGTTTGTTTGTAGCGATTCGTAGTACAAGTCATTACCCCTATAAAACTTATTTCCCTCTATCATGAATTCAGATGCGTTTTTGTGCGGAGCGAACTTCGTGACAATGACGTCTAACTCTTTGATAAACTGATCGAGTCCCGTGATATTTCTGACATTTCCAATTATCCTTTTTGCTTCATCTGTACCTATCGAATCGTATACGTCATTCGTTATATCATCGAACTTGGCCATAACTTCCGAAAAAAAGTTATCCCGTCCCCCAAATGGTCCCTTGACTTCTTTGAAAGTGGAGATTTCTTCAAAAATAGCATTCACAGCTGTTGCTAGCGGCTCTGCCTTAATTATAAATTGATAGGCTTCGTCAAATTTCCTGAAATCGACAGTCGATGAGAGGTTTGTGAGACCATTGAAGCACTTCTGAACAGACTGAATAGAGTTTTGGAGTGTATTAGCATCGGTGGATAGTCCTTGTGCTCCTTTGCTCATCTTCTTCAGATTCTCCGACAGTTCTGATAACGCATCGAGTGATTTCTTATCATTGACAGGTCTCCAACTGGTCTCAAGTCTTCTGACGTCTTCAGTAAACTTCCGAATTGGATTCAGAAGAGTCTTCAGTTTGTTCAGATCCTTGCCTTCCGAGATGAGATTCCGCAGTCCTTCACTGTCCAGATCCTTGAATATCGCATCCAGATCAGCCACTCCATTCGGCAATCCACGTGTCAACTTCTCCGAATCCGACGGCTTCATCGCCTCACTGACCACTTCTGACACATTCCCCAGCTGATCTCCCAGTGCCTTTATCACCGGCTGAATACTTCCGATTGATACCACCGTCGAGACACTCTTCTTCATCTCGTCCAGCTCTCCGACCACGCCAACCAACTTCTCAAAGTTCTCCGAGTACTTCTGCATAACATGCGCAATCACCATCACTTTTTCCATCTTCTTTGTTAGCCCAGGGTATTGCTTATAAATACCGAATGAATTCGTATAGTTACGGTATTTTGTAAGATACCAGGCTGTTAAATACTTTGTGGATCTGATTCGACTCAACATTTCAACAGCTTTACCTAAACTCTTGGCTTGTTCAAGATTGGCAGACATGACGAATTTCACTGCTTCCAGAAAAGGTGCTATATTATTCACGTCAAGAAGCTGGTTTTCGTTTGGGTTTTCTTTCATGAATGTTTCATGAAGAAGTTCTTTAATCTCTTGGTAGTGGTCCACTTCAGGATATCCTTCAACACTCGTCAAGTTTGTGTTCATTTCGTTCAACAGTTGGAATCCAAACTGAACTTTGTTCATGTTGGAAGTATCAAATCTCACGATTTGTTGAACACTTGCTTTCACACTCGCTAAGCTGTCAGACATTTTACTTGAGTCAATAGACTGGAACCTCAAAAACGATGTTCTCAAGTCAGAACCCACGAATTCAGATACGTAGCTTCTCAGTCGAAAAGAGTTGCCGGACAGTGCTTCTTGAAGAGATATTCCGTTGATGATACGTGACAGCATAGACAGGTGCTTCACTGATTCAGTCAAGTTGGCGTCTGGAAACAAACAAATGGAACTTTGACAACAGAAATCACATACTGTCACAGTTTGCCAGAATGACACACTTCAGAAATAGCATCCAAAAGATAAGGATCCTCATAACTTGGGACGATGAGGTTTTTTCTCGCAAAAATGGAGGATTTTCAGTTGCTTATCACGTGTTTTATCAGTCCTCTGGCTGCCACGTTCTATGACAGAGATTGTTCTACTTGTCATCAATAAGTATTTTCAAGGAATTAAACGGAATGCGCGGTGAGTGGCTGTTCGCATGAAACGTTTCTTTCAGAATCATCCCAATTTTCAGCTTTCATAGCAGTCATTTTTGTTTGCTTTCTGCAGACGCCTTCTAAAGCTGATGATGGTAAATGAATTCGATTTGATAGTTACTCATTTAGTCTTTTCCAGGAGGTTCGCTAAAATCCATTTCGAGTACATTGACTGCTCTGACGAGAATAACAAATGGGATTTCTCTCCAGAACTGCTGCATTAATGACAAAATCAAATACAAACAAGTTGTTTCGCAAATGTTGAAGTTAAACGGAAGTTTCGATCGCCGGGGTGTGGTCAAGAGTGAGGAGATATTCGAAAACCTTCACAGATACTCGGATGCTGTCAAGAACTTTGGAATAGTTCGTGTTTTTGGTGTTAATGAGATGAAGACGATCAGTGATATTGCCGGCGCTCTTCTTGAAGTGAGAAGCACAACAAGTTCAAGCAGTCTTCAGAATTTGATGAATATCATGGACCCGCTGAAACTCACCAGAGGTTCACGTTTGCCTTTCATTGGGACCCCGGAGATGCGCAACATGGCGGACACAATGAACTACATAATGACAGCTCCCGACAAAAACCTAACTGATGTTGACGTTATCAATCAAGCACAGCAACTATCGGAAACCTATGACAACTTTATGAAAACATTCGAAAGGCTGAATGCATTCTCTACCTCTATAGTTCCACTTCAGGAGTTTGTTTCGAAAAGGAAAATGATAGAAGAGATGCAAGTGCTGGTAAATGCTATGAAGAAGTACTCGGAGAACTTTGAGAAGTTGGTTGGCGTGGTCGGAGAGCTGGACGAGATGAAGAAGAGTGTCTCGACGGTGGTATCAATCGGAAGTATTCAGCCGGTGATAAAGGCACTGGGAGATCAGCTGGGGAATGTGTCAGAAGTGGTCAGTGAGGCGATGAAGCCGTCGGATTCGGAGAAGTTGACACGTGGATTACCGAATGGAGTGGCTGATCTGGATGCGATATTCAAGGATCTGGACAATGAAGGACTGCGGAATCTCATCTCAGAAGGCAAGGATCTGAACAAATTGAAGACTCTTCTGAATCCAATTCGGAAGTTTACTGAAGACGTCAGAAGACTCGAGACCAGTTGGAGACCTGTCAATGATAAGAAATCACTCGAAACGTTATCAGAACTGTCGGAGAATCTGAAGAAGATGAGCAAAGGAGCACAAGGACTATCCACCGATGCGAATGCTCTCCGAAACTCAATTCAGTCTGTTCAGAAGTGCTTCAATGGAATCCAGAATCTGCCAGCCGCTCTCGATTTTGAAAGTTTCACAAAGTTTTATAATTTTACAATGTCGATCATGGGATTTTCTGAATCTTGCCTGAAATCTGTGAATGAAATTCTCAATATGAAGTCTGGATTGAATGATACCGCAAACACGGAAGTCAGTGTCATCTTGAAACGATTCGCACCTTCGACGAATAGAACTGCCATCATTGTCGAGTTACGTCAATCCGGAGCATTTCGACAGTTGGCTGGTGATCTCAAGAAGATGAATGCGCTCCTGGAACCATTCCAACACTTTGCAGAGCAGTTTCAGCAGATTCCGGAAATTGCCCAGAGTCATGCGCTGGTGAATACTGCGAAGAATTCGAGTTTTGTCTCAATTGTGAAATGTTTTGCGGACTCTAAGCATTCAGATGTTAAAGCAAGTATGAAGGTTCTGAATATTCTTTCGGAAATAGAGAAAGATGTAATTCACACAACTGAAGGCTATCTGAAGAAGTATTCCAATTTCTCCCAGGAATTTCTGAAAACTGAATCATCAAACCAACGTCGTCGCTCTCCAGAGTACATTGATAGAGTTGAGAGTGGTTATACTGATATGCGGACTCGGAGAAATGTGAACGGAACGACGAACATGACGGAGATTTCACAGAAGTTGGGACAAGGTGTGGAAGTGCTTCAGAAGATGTCGAGAGTGTTGAGTGACAAGGAATCAGTGAAGAAGGTGGCTGAGAGTGCTTCAGAAGTCGACTTTGAGATTCAGAAGATTCCGAAGATGTCAGGAGTCTGGAAGAAAGAGACAAAGGAGGAATTGCTGCAGATGATCAGGGAACTCGAAGATCTGGAGGAGACAGCTGGACAGGTGGATGTGAAGGATCTTTTGACAATGCAGACTCTGTTCGAAGCAGCCACCAAGATCAAAGGATCTCAAATCGACACTCGACTTCTTCTGGATCCGGTCTCCCTTGCACTCAACACTTCCACCAGTCCCACGGTCAAATCTGCTGTCAAGGACTTTCAAATCGTCGGCAATTTGGACATCGACTTCACCAACACTCATCTGGATCTTCGCGCCGCCAGTGGGACTCTTTCGATTCTCCAGAACTACTTCGACCGCTTTTTCGGAATCAAAAGGGTCAGAAACTATGCGAAAACATCACTGCCAGCAGCAACAGTGCGGTTTGTTTGAATATTAGGTAGCTGATAAGTTTCCAATTGAGAATTTCAGTGGACCTGTGGCAGACTTCTCATGGCTTGTCCCAGTGCTGATACTAGTTTTCCTGCTTGCTGTGATTATGTTGATTTGGATTATCGTGCGGATTCAAAGAAGAAGCTTGCTTCTTCGTCGATTGTACATGGATCCCGACAGTCTGGCTTCTTACACTCGCGAACGCTGCAGACATAGGGCATGCCTCGAAAGACTCAATCCATTTTGTAATCCAATTTTCAGGATTTCCTGGAATCCCGGCTGCGAACAGAGAAGTTTGCTTGTCTTCTGGAAGCTGTCAAAGCGAAAGACGTGGAATCCGCAAAGTACTTTGTGCAAAACGGTGCCGATGTGGATGCTATTGGTTAGTCTTTTCACGGTTCCATCTGAAAATCATATTGAAAATGTTTCAGAATGTGGGTTCACGCTTCTTCATATTGCCATCATCCATGAAGATCCTAGAATGGTAGACCTTCTGATCCGAAATGGAGCTGACAGGAATCAGGTGGATAAAAATGGAAAGAAGCCGCGAGAAAAAAACCTTGAGAACAAGACTGGAAAAGGCATGGAAATCGAAGGAGTGTTCAGGAAGTGTGAAAGCAAGACGTTCAGTGTGGTCCTGCCGCCACATCTTCCACAATCGGAGTACCGTATCTTTGTGGCAGACCCAAGTTTGCGGGCTCGGCTCGGAAAGGCCCATCCTCTCCTGATCGCACCTTCTCTGTCGTCTGCCAGTCATGTGGCCTTGCCTTCTGATCAGGGAATTGTAGACTTAAGTCGGTTATCCTTGGACTTGCGGATTTCTCTGATCGGGTAATTGGCAGAAAAATAAGCTTATAAAAAGTGGTTTTCAGAAAAAGGATGTGCGTGACTGAAAAATACGTCAAGTCGTTGCTCCGGCGTCTCCCGAAGAAGCCCAGTGATCTGCAATTCGCCGTCACACAGTATCGATACTACGGAGAGACGTTCACTACCTGTGAACCATGGCATAGCTCAACCGCCAGAAAAGTTTGTATCATGAAAGAGGTTTTCCCCAAGAAAAAAACTTTTTTCAGTCAGTCTCGTTGTTCATCGGAAATCGGAAGGTGACCATCGTACCTACAAAACAATCAATACCTGAAGAGGATGCAATGATCTGGGCGATATTCAATGACTGCGACAAAACCAAGTTCTCGGTCGATGCTGGGGAAACGTCGGCATCTGTAGTGATATGGTCTGGGGTGGTGAGAAAATTTGAGATTTTCCAACAAATTGAACTTTTTCCAGAAGTTGTCCACATTCACAACACGAATTGCACTGCTTGGTCGGCACTATTCTGTGAATCAACTCATCAAGGAACTCCTAGTCTGGAGAGGAGGGGATAATGTGAAGAATACGTGATGTAGATTTGGATGAATTTGTTTATTGAATCTTCTGGTTGCTTCTTATCAGTGAAAGTTTATCAGCAAGACCTATTAGAATCACGTGAACTTCTTCGTCAGCATTTGGCACTTGTTATCACTTCCGGATATTCTCCATTTTCTAGTCTTTCGTGACTGTCTACTGTGATCGTGATCTTTGTGTGGCTGCCTACTGTGATCAGATGGGCACGAAACTCTCCAAACCGGCTCCCTCCTTGATGTCAAAACCATCAAACACGACTGTTGGGATAGGCGAATTGGGAGTCGAAAAAGGGTTATGGGCGGGAAACGAGGCCGCGGTACAGTGGGCAAAGATGGTGAAGGGAATTAAGGTGGAAAGAGAGTTCGTCGAGCTGCAACAGATTCCGAACTGCTCAAAGACGATGAGATTTGTGCGGAAACTGCAGAACATAGTGAGTCTTTTGAAGTGAACTTGCCGAAACATGCTTCTTTTCCAGGACATTGATGTCTACCTGTCGCATCTTCCGGTAGGCGATGATTCCCAAGTGGAAGGCTTCTGGAGTCAAGTTATCGAAAACAAGATCAAGGCAATTCATTTGTTCCCCGATAGAAGCTGGAGCGAGATCTCCTTTATTCCAATCGAAGAAGGACGGGAAAGATATATTGGAAAAACAATGCTGCTCACGAGGAAAATCGCCAGAAACTGTGATGATTACACCGCTGATGGATTGGAATCCGGAGACTTCTCCATTGATCAGTTCGTCGCAGAACCGTTGGGCCCTGGGGACGCAGAATCAAGATTTGTCAATATTTTCGTTCACAAGTGGGGTTCAAGCGATGGGCCGTGCAGCTCCGGAAGAGTACTCCACTTCATCAACTATCTGAAGACTCAGTTGCAAGAGGATAACTTTCCGTTTTTGGTCATCTCGAACATGAACAGAGCTCCGGCAACATTCTTCCTCACCATTCTTCTGATCATCGACGAGCTCGACCAGGGAAAGGTCCCTGATGTTGGTTTCCATGCATTCAAGTGAATAACCGGTGCTTTTTCCAGATTCGAGAAATGACTCAAAAACTCCAGAAGCAGTTCAGCGGCTGTTTTTCATCTTTTGAGTACTACTGCTACATATGGATCGTCGTCATGCAGTATATCGTCCAGAGAACTGCGGATTTTGAGGGAGCTGAGGGAGTACTGCACAGCTGGGAGAGACTGACCGATCAAGTCTGCGAGTTGTTCCAGAAAAGAAGAAAAGCGCCGACTGCATGATCCTGATTTTTTGATAGTAGATGTTGGTAAAAAGTGATAAAGTCTTGTTTTCAATTACGAATTTGATTTTTGTTATGCTGCTTCTCCCCTTTCCATCCTCACTCATCAAACTTTCGCATAAAACTGTTGTAGCTGTTGAAACTGGTATCCCATGAACAAACGATTATGCAAATTTGAGAATGGGTCGATGAGAGACGCGTTATTCTAATCCAAATTAGTCAAATTAATTAGGATGCGTCATCAACTTGAAAAACTAAAAAGTGTCTTATCAGGAACCTTATCATTCCCATCAAAAGACCAAAAACCACTGAAAAAGTGTTGCAATTGTGAGAGAAACCCTGAGAAATGTGTCGAGATTCCAATCAGTCACAATAATTAATGATGTTCAGATCTCAATCGGCCATCCCTTTTCCCAACTTCCTCAATCATCATTTTTCAAACTTTCTCCATTAAAGTCCTCTTTTTTCTTTTTTCTTCACTTTTTCAATGTTTTTTCCAATAAAATTACACACCCAATTGCCCAGATTACTGTATCTTTTTCAACTTTTTCCAAATTTCCCTCTTGTGAAGTGACCTTCCACCGACAAAGACCCACTTCCCATTGTTTTCGTTCAAAAAACCTTCTATTCATCGGAACAGTTGTTCTCCAGAAGTACTTGAGTCGCCGGAAGAGTTATTGCGCAGAATCACTTCAAAAATGACAAATCCATATGGAATTGAGGGGTTGCGTAACGTACTTTGGGGTGGATTGACTGAATTGGTGATGAGATGACGTCAAATACTTGGAAACCATGGAAAATCACAGATAATCGAGAGAAAATCCATTTATTCCGAGTGAAGTGCGCCCTGGCAGCACCAAATGCGCCCTGGCAGCACCAAATGCGCCCCGGCAGCACCAAATGCGCTCTGGCAGCACCAAATGCGCCCTGGCAGCACCAAATGCGCCCTGGCAGCACCAAAGGGGCTCTGGCAGCACCAAATGCGCCCTAGCAGCACCAAAAAGCGCCCTGGCAGCACCAAATGCGCCCTAGCAGCACCAAATGCGCCCTAGCAGCACCAAATAGCGCCCTGGCAGCACCAAAGCGCCCCTAGCAGCACCAAAAAGCGCCCTGGCAGCACCAAATGCGCCCCAGCAGCACCAAAAAGCGCCCCAGCAGCACCAAAGCGCCCCTGGCAGCACCAAAAGCGCCTTAGCAGCACCAAATGCGCCCTAGCAGCACCAAAGTGTCCCTGGCAGCACCAAATGCGTCTTAGCAGCACCAAAATGCGCCCTAGCAGCACCAAAGCGCCCCAGCAGCACCAAATCCGCCCTAGCAGCACCAAAGCGCCCCAGCAGCACCAAATCCGCCCTAGCAGCACCAAACTTCCCTTACCCGCATTCTCTCCCCTTTTCCCCATTTCCCCACTGATTAGTACCCATTTCCCATGTCCCTTCCACTTCTTCTTGTTCCTCCTCATCATCTTCATTTCATTTTCTTTCTTCTGCGCGGCGGCGCCGCGCAAAAGAGATGACATTGACATGTGTTTTCGCTTTTTTATCTAACCTCAAGACGATTTGGCGCAATTTATGAGCCGAAAAGTAGAGGGAATTGGCGTAACAGAGGGGAATTGAGTAATTAGGGAAAAAGCGCCCCCATCAGACCGAAACCGCACTCCTTCGTCTTCCTTCTCAATATTTACCATGATTACCGTAATCAGCGGCTCCCAGTGCATGAACCCCTTGACAGGACCCCCCGTTGGAATGTGTCCACAACGTCGGGGCTCCATTTCTTTTCGGCGAACAAACACGCGTAGTTCACACGTCAAAACGGTGCGGCGGCGAGCCGTTTTGGGGCTATTTGTCCACGTTCCACGGGGGGTCCGACATGTGAAACATTTGGAAAAGGGAAGATGAAAGGAATTCGCGCTTGGTTTGTTCTGATCAAATTATCATATCAGTCATATCAGGGAGTGATAGTTGATAGCTGATAAGGGGAAAGATGGTTTCCAAGGCAATTTTTGGCTAGAAAAGTGGTTTCACGTCACGTTTCCAGGTCATCTAGGTCAGTGTCAGTTGTAAATTCCAAAAAATGTATACTCGACACTGGATACTCCTCACACTGCTGCCACCCGTCTCGTCACACGTCCAGTTGTAAATAAGGGGTCCCACGTAGATAAGGGGTCCCATGGATTCAGAATCTCTTCTTCAGAATCTTTCCTCATTCCCAGGGACTTGTTACTAATAAGCCTTTTTCAAAAGTGACCATGACTCATACCGGTCCCTTATGGGAACCCTTTCCTTTCCCATCGGCGCGCCGAAATGTCTCATTGCCATTTGGATAGGAGAAGCCGAAAAAGGGGAAGAGAGATGTTTAATGATGACAACATGGTTAGTAATCAATGAATAAATAATCAGATGCGGGTCCCCGAGGGTCTATTAAATGTGATGGAAGGGGAGAGGCATTACAAATTCCTTTGTATGCTGATTAGCTATGCAAAATTTGAAACGTTTTGGGAGGAATTTGGAGCAATTTGAAATTTGGGGCTGATGGGGCGCTTTGGTGCTGCCAGGGGCGCATTTGGTGCTGCCAAGGCGCATTTGGTGCTGCCAGGGCGCTTTTTGGGTCTGATAGAGCCCCTATACCCATTTCCCTCCGAAAAAGAGGATTTTTCGCCAATTCCTAATCGAATCTTGATTACATGTTCCCTTCTTATCATTCCCTTCTAATCATTCCCCATTCCTTGTTTCTCCCTTATCAAAGATCTCTCTCCAAACTGATATGATATAAGCGGGTCACATGACATAAAAGTGATATCAAAGCCGCAAATCCCGACACTTTGACAAATTACAAGGGCGAACAACACGATTAGAAGCAATTAAACCCAAAACCGGCGCCAGCTGGTCACAGACTTTTCCCCTTTTTTACATAATTTGTGGTCAATCATAATCATGACCTACCGTAACCCAAATGTACATAAATCATGTCGGAAAGGCGGTGAGTATCATAACAGAGAAGTTGCGCGATAATCCGCGCGGCTACCTAACTGTGTTGCGTCACGGAAGTTGGGGCAAGTGGATTAGCACCAAGGACCCCTTTGAGGACCCCTGAAGTCGTTAGGGTCCCTGGGAATGGGAACGGGTCCCAAGTTATCTTGTCGGCGGCATTCTGCTAACCGACTTCTATAGTAATTGGCCCCCAATTATCTTCCACGTGGCATCCAAAACAAACCTACCGTACCATCCATCATACCTTCCGAACATCATGTAATAATGATGTATACCTGGAAGCCATTTCAGATAACATCTTCTTTCTTTCTTTCTGGAGCCGCCCGTCTGAACAAATTGCGCAAAAACGAATAAATCGGCCGGAGAAGTACATAAAAAAGGGGAAAAGGCGGTTTTGTTGGGGGGAACATGTAAGAGAACGTAATAAAATGAAATAGGGATGGAGATTAGAGGCAATGATAAGACCGGAACAGGTAATCAAGCGGTTTCGACAGGGAATTTGATTAGGAATAGGAGGAACATCCGCTTCTTCGGAGGGAAATGGAGATAGGCTCTATCAGACCGAAAAAGCGCCCCTCGCAGCACCAAATGCGCCCCTGGCAGCACCAAAGCGCCCCAGCAGCACCAAATGCGCCCCTGGCAGCACCAAAGCGCCCCAGCAGCACCAAATGCGCCCCTGGCAGCACCAAAGCGCCCCGGCAGCACCAAAGAGCCCCTGGCAGCACCAAAGCGCCCCTGGCAGCACCAAAGCGCCCCAGCAGCACCAAAGCGCCCCTGGCAGCACCAAATGAGCCCTGGCAGCACCAAATGCGCCCTTGGCAGCACCAAAAGCACCCCGGCAGCACCAAATGCGCCCTTGGCAGCACCAAAAGCGCCCTGGCAGCACCAAATGCGCTCTTGGCAGCACCAAAAGCGCCCTGGCAGCACCAAATGCGCCCTGGCAGCACCAAAGCGCCCCTGGCAGCACCAAAGCGCCCCGGCAGCACCAAAATGCGCCCTGGCAGCACCAAATGCGCCCTGGCAGCACCAAATGCGCCCTGGCAGCACCAAAGCGCCCTGGCAGCACCAAATGCGCCCTGGCAGCACCAAAGCGGTCCCAGCAGCACCAAAACATGTTTCGCTCTGCGCCCCCATCAGACCCAAAAGGGAGGGGGGGGGGCGCTTATCAGACCCAAATCCCTCTTATCAGCCACTCTAGGGTCCCTTATCAGCCATTTCTTCAGCTTCTCCTCCCCACATCATCCTCCCTTCTTCTTTCTTCTTCTATTTGCGGGAGATCACAGCGGGCGGTCCATTCCTTCTTTCATCATCAGCCACACCTTTTTCCGATTTGTTTTCAAACACTAGTTGTCTTCAGAATCCTTTCCTTACATCAACCATCTGCTTCTCCCAACTGTTTTGTTCGTTTTTTAATCGCTTTTCGCCCCGAATTAATCCGAGAAGAAGCCCTAGTTCCGTGGGGATTTAGATGGTTATCGGGTGGCGACAGGTGTTTTTTCAACGAGCTTCAAGGGCTTCCAGGACCTCCCGGGGTATCCGATTTCCAAGTTTAAATAATTTAGAACTCGAAAATTTCCGTTTTTAATTTTCCCAACATTTTTCAAAAATTTTTGGGGGCAGGTGTCCATTCCAAAATATTTGGAGACGCAAAAGTCAACAAAACGGCCTTGAAATCAAAACATTTTTGGGTTTTTTGTTGTTTTTTGGGATACAGTAACCCGAATTTCGAAAAAGGGATAGGTGAAAAATGAATAGAGGGCCTAAAAATTAGAAAATAAAAAAATAAAAATTTTTGAAAATTTTTTTTTTTGATTTAAATTTTTTTTTAATTTCCTCATATATCTACCGTAATCCTAGATAATTTAAAAATGCTTAAAAAATCCTAAAAACTGAAAAAAAAAAATTAAAAATTGAAATTTTCGAACAAAAATTTTTTTTTCAATTTTAAATTTTTTTTTAATTTTTTTTTAAATTTTTTGATATCTACCGTAGTCCTAAATTATTTGAAAATCCCTCCCATATCTCTAAAAAATCAGGAAAATTCCTAAAAGTATGTAAATTTCAAAAAAAATCCAATCTTCGGTCCTCCTTGAAAAGTGGCAGATGTTCAGTGGTGACAGTAAACAAGGTCCGGCTACAAGAGGATTATGAATTAGGTGTCGGGTGGCAATTGGACATGAAAATATTGAAAATTTGATTGAAAATTCAATTTTGGTTACTAGAACTGAAAAAAGTCAATTTTCCTGAAATTTTGGTCAATTTTTTCCATTTTTTGACTTCAACTCAGATTATCTCAAAAAGGGGCGGAGCTAGGAAGAAGTTATCAACTACAAAAATGATCAGCAAAATCTCTTTATCATTTTATCAGTTGACAACCTTTTCCCATCTCCCCTCCTTCTCCAGATATTCCCCCAACTCTCACCACTCTCACCTCTAAAATCATCATCAGATGAGGTCCCTCGGTTTTTCACCTTTACAACACTTCCCACCTGTAAAATATCGGTTTTTCCTGTAATTTCCGGTTAGATAAAACAGACAAAGATGTCGCAGTCCCAGATAAGTAAAACTGACGATTTGGAGGGGTGCGACTGGCTGTAAAGTTAAGGGGAATCGATTTTTGAGCCACAAATGGGCCAGAGGGGGACCATGGCGAAAAAGAGTGAAAACTTGATGATAATAATGATAATGATAACAATTATCATAAAAACTGTTAACGTTTTGTTATCACTGATAGCTTCCGAAGTGATTACAGTTACCAAAATCAAGGTCTACCAGCCGAAACCAACTTTTCCATTTTTGTATCCTTCCTAACTCGAAAACCTGTAGACCTACCAAAAAGTTGTCAACTACAAAAATGACACTGATAATGTGATGAAACTTTTATCAGTTGACAACTTATCACCATCTTGTATAGTTCTCGAGATATTCCATTAAGAACCATTTGCATCTTTGTTTTTTTGCAGTGATTACCTTTTCCTCTGATATCTTGATAAGGAGTGAAGATAGCAAAAAGTGATCAACTAAAAAGTTGTAAAGCACAAAATTTCCAATCGATTGCACATCTAATCAATCAAATTTGAGCAAAAAATGGCGGATTTTGAGAAGTTTGAAAAATGAGAAAATTCAAAAAAAAATTCAAAAAATTCAAAAATCCGCCAAAAACCCTCAAAAACTCAAAAATCCTCAAATTCAGGCCGAATTTTCATGGAATTGAGCCCTTTTTTCACTATTTCTCTCATTTTCCCACCAAAAATCTCCAAGTTCTCCCATTTTTTCCGTTTTTTCCCATTCCAACAAAATCTTCCCACCCGGATCTGAAATTCACACCCAATCCGTTCCTCTTCATCTTCTTCCGGTCCCAACTCCTTCAAAGGCCCCTTCCGCCTATCACCTCCCGCATTCCCACCGCCCATCTCTGCGTCTCTCTCCCTCTCCCCAAGGGGTCCCCGCCCCAAATAGGCTCCGCCCCCTTGTCCCAACCGCCCATCCACCCAGATTCCGTTCATTCTCGACGTATTCTGCTCTCCAGAATGGCCGACATCACGACGTCTTCAATCTTCGATTCCATCCTTATCGATGACTCCCTTATCACCTGCGAAGTCTGCTTCGAGCTCTTCAACCATGAATCCCGGATCCCGAAACTTCTTCCGTGTGGCCATAACTTCTGCGAAACGTGCATTTTCAGTTTGTGTCTTCATGCAGAGGTACTTATCAGTCTTATCACCCCCTCTTATCAATTATCATTACAGTACTACCTGCTGGATACCATCAAATGCCCGACTTGCCGTGGAGAGTTCACTACGAGAGCTGCGAGACAAGCGCCGACCAACTATGACCTTTGCAGTGAGTTTAGTGGGGGATAGAGGGGAGATAGGGGAAAAGTGTCAACTGATAAAATGATTAGCACAAAATTTCCTACATTTTATCAGTTGACAACTTTTAGGTAGCTCCGCCCACTTTTCAGATAATCCAGGGGAAGAACTATCAATCTTACAGCCAGGATAACTTGAGACAGAGGAGAGATAGGGAAAAAGTGTCAACTGATAAAAGTTTTATCAGATTATCAGCTCTATTTTTGTAGTTGACAACTTTTTCCTAGCTTCGCCCACTTTTGAGATAAACTGGCTTGAAAAGATTACTGTAGATTTTGAGCTTCTCTGGCTACTCGGGCTTATCTTATCACTTTTATCAATTCCCTTATCTTTCCAGAAATTCTCGAGAACATCCACCGCAAAAAAGAGCAAAACGTGACCGTAATCGAGGTCCCCGTCCCATCAGCCCAGCCAACCGACCTCCCACCGCCCATGAAGCAGATCCATCAGAAGCGCACGTCTTCTGCACGTCATCAGCACCACGTCAGCCGGAAAATGCGTGCTTTGGCCAAGAAAACCGAGGAGAGTCGTGTTTTGAGATGTGCCGATTGCAGCAGGAAGATGGCGCAGAAGTCGTTGTACCGGCTCTCGAGGTTCTGTGTGGATTGTACGAGTACCACTAGAATGGTGAGTTTTGGGAGGGGAAATGAAGGAAAAAGAGGAAAAATGGGAAATCTAGGTTATCAGGGTTGTAGGAAATTCAAAACTGATCATCTTATCAGTTGAAAACTTTTCGCTATCTGTCCTGGTTCTAGAGTTATCAGTGATAACAGATACCCTACCTTTGAGCCCATGTAACTTTTGAGTGTTCAGAGCTAGGAAAAAGTTGTCAACTGATAAAAGATAGCAAATTTGATAAGGATTACTTTATCAGTTGACAACTTTACGCTATCTAGTCTAGTTCTTGAGTTATCAGTGATAACAGCTACCTTATCTTTGAGCCTTTGTAACTTTTGAATGGGCAGAGTTAGAAAAAAGTTGTCAACTGATAAAAGATAGCAAATTTGATAAGGATCACTTTATCAGTTGACAACTTTACGCTATCTAGTCTAGTTCTTGAGTTATCAGTAATAGCATGACTTCTACCTCCAGCCAACTGTAACTTGAAAGTGTGCAGAGCTAGAAAAAAGTTCTCAACTGATAAAAGATAACAAAATTGATAAGGAACACCAATTTTGAATGTATATTTCATTTCCAGACCACCGTGTGCCTGGAATGCTGCGTAAACCATCACAACGGCCACGACCTCCTCACCGAAGACGCTCTCCACCACAACCAACTAAAAACCCTCTCGGAACTCCGCTCAATCCGCCACCGCGTCGTCGACACTTCAGAATCCTTCGACAAACGTTCCGAAGAGATCCGCGAGTCTGGAATGGACGTGTGCCTGACTCTAACCTCCGAGAAACAGAATCTCCTGATCTACACGTTGGCCTCCATTGACGATGTGATGCGGAGAATCGAGTCAGCCCCGATTCTCTTCCCACCAGTGCTTCGGACAATTCTCGAGGAACAAGTCCACAACTTCCAGAGAATCGAGAAGCTCTCCAGTGTCTTAGAAACCTCCCTAATCTCCAGAAAGAACACAAAACCAACCAGCCTGACGTTCATCGAGAATATGAACGAAACCAATGGATCCAGCCCTCGAAGCGCTTCCCGAGTCCTCAACCGCTCCCTTTCCATGCGCCAATCCAGAGTTTCCCTCCGTGGAGACGATTCCCTTTTCCATGAATCCATCGCCTCACTGGTCCGTCTGATGCACAAACATCCCATGAACCTCCAGCTCGACTTCCACCACTCTACCGTATCCCCCAAAGATACTGTAGAAGAAAGAAAGCAGAAGATCATGAGTTGTGCCCATGCCACCACCTGTATGCTTGACACCGACTCCACCCAAGTCTCCATGATCCCCCTATTCGCTGATGTTCTTCTCAACTGCTTCTACCAGCTGAATCGTCTTTCCAAGAACAAATTCGTTGATGATAAAAAGTCGTATAGACGTGTCGATGTGTGGAAGCAAGTCCAACAGAGCTACACGGAGCTCTTCGCCATCACCTCCCGCCATTTCCCGTCTCATCACCCCGAAAGAGTCGACATCTTGGATGACTTGGCTTATCTTTGCCATTTGTACAGTGATGTTGCTGATCAGGTTAGTTATTGATAAGAAAAACAGAAATTTGAAATCAGCGTTAAAAATGACGAGTTTTGAGTATAATCATGACCATATTTGGTGATTTTCAGTTTTCGTGCCAGGCCTGACTTCGGGCTTTCAGGCTTATCAGGCCTCATAGACCAAAATTATTATAAAATTTGAATTCCTGAGGGTTTTTGGAGAGTTTTGAGTATAATCATGACTACTTTTGAGAAAAAACTCATTTTCGGGCCCGGCCGGATTTCGGGCTTTTGGGCTTTTCTAGGCTGGGAAGCCTGGTAGGCCTGAATCATTGTGAAATTCAAATTCCTGAACGTTTTTGGAGAGTTTTGAGTATAATCATGGCCTAATTTGCAAATGTTTGATTTAGGCCAAATTCAGGCCGGCCTGAAAAAGCCTGAAACTCAAAATTTCTAAACCTAGGCAAAATTAGTATCAAAATTCTCCTTTTCTCACGTAGAATCCAATGTTCCTAACCATTTTATCATTCCAGGCCACCGTAACCATCTGCCTTATCGAAGCCGCCCGTGCCCGTGCTTCCGATGCCTCTGGGCTGACTGAAATCGAGCAACGTCGTACCGAAGAGCGTCTGGAGCTCATTGATGAGCATCTGACGGAATGTAGACGTCAGCAGAAGCTTCTGGAGCTCCGGAAGAAGTCCGAGACGAAAGGAAAGGGAGGATTCAAGCGATTGTTCGGAGGATGCTTCATGGCGCAGAAGGAGGAGTGCTATTAATTGGATTTTGTGTGTTTTATTGATGTTTCTTTGAATTTAACTCGGTTTTCATGTGTTTTTATGTTTTTTTCTTAAAAATTAAAATTGCATGTTTTTACTTTTTGTGGCATGAATCTTTAAAAAAATAAATTTTCAACAAATAATCAAAATCTAGCTGTACCACTATCAAATTCAAATTCCTGACACTTTTCTGAGAGTTTTGAGTATTATCACACGGTCCCCATATCTTCCAATGCGACGATGCGTGTAAGAGACTGACGCATTTCTGGTAGCCGAGTCAATCAAAAGGCGCCTTCATTTCATCATCTTTTGTCACATATTTCCCTCAAAAAATTAAAATTTCCTCCAAAAACGTGAAAAAAAAGGCCCTCAAGAGGCTTTTTTGACTGATAAGAGCACTGAATCTGGCCTACTTGGCCCACTAAAAACGAATCAACTCCCTTCAAACTTAACGTTGTGCGTTCTTCGTGGTATCATTCGATTCCCCTTAAAAATGCGCACAAAAGTTAGCCAATTAAAATTCGAATGTAGCTATTTCAGTTCTAGTTATGACCTAAAAACACAATTTTCAGTGCTAATTTTAAAATTGAATCAACTCGCTTCAAACTTGACGATACAGGTTCTTCTTGGTACCATTCAATTTGTCTCGAAAATGCGCACAAAAGTTAGCCATTTAAAATTTATGAATATGTCTCTCAACCCAATTTTTCGGCTGAAAACCTGATTTTCAGTACTAAATTCGAGAAAACTAGTTTTTCACGCGGAAAATAGCCTATTTTTCACACTTTTTGGCCATTGGAAGATATGGGGACCGTGTATCATGATTATCTTTGAGGAAATTTCATTTTTAGGCCGGCCCGATTTCAGGCTTTCGGGCTTTCGTAGGCCTGGAAGCCTACAATGTTGTAAAATTTGATTTCCTGGTGTTATTTGGAGAGTTTTGAGTATAATCATGGCCTACTTTCGCGAATTTTGCGACTTTTGATTCAGGCCGAATTCAGGCCGGCCCGAAAAAGCCTGAAACTCAAAATTTTGAAACCAAGGCAATATTAGTGTCAAAACTCGCCAAATTTTGCGTAGATTTCAAATATTTTAATCATTACAGACAAAAATCAATGTTAGATTCATTCGAAAAAAATTTTAGACAAAAAATTGAAAAAATCAATAAAAAGCGATTGCTGCTGGCGGTGGTGGTGGTGGAAGTGGTGGTGTATGGCTGGAAATTCAAATCTGATAATTCCTTATCAGTAACTGATAGCTCACATGTATCCCGGAGGCGGTGGGCACAAATTAGGGCTCTTATAGTAACTTCCAGGGGAATTCACCCTCAACCTCTCAGTTTTCTGTCTCAGATATCTCTGATAACGTGAAACACAACAGACATACGTCAAAAGTGCTATCAGTGCGATTATCAGTAATCCGACGACTGATATCAGTATCAAAGTGTTGATAGGGATGTCAGAAGACGTGGATGGAGGTGATAAGGCCGACGGTTTGGGGGCACATTGATCGATATTGATTACTTTGAAAATGTGATGAAGTTTGGCGATATGACCATTGGAACTGGTGATAAGGGCCGACATTTGCTTATCATCAAGGATGGCGTTATCACGAGTCAAGTAGAAGCACACTGATGTCCTGCAAGTGATAAGGTGACAAGGATTACGGTAGCTTACTGTAACTTTGACCTGGATTACGGTAGATTACTGTAGCTTGACCTAGATTACTGTAGCTTCACCTAGATTACTGTAACTTGACCTAGATTACTGTAACTTGACCTAGATTACTGTAACTTGACCTAGATTACTGTAGCTTAACCTGGATTACTGTAGTTTGATCTAGATTACTGTACCTTGACCTAGATTACTGTAGTTTCACCTAGATTACTGTAACTTGACCTAGATTACTGTAACTTGACCTAGATTACTGTAACTTGACCTAGATTACTGTACCTTGACCTAGATTACTGTAGCTTAACCTGGATTACTGTAGTTTGATCTAGATTACTGTAGCTTGACCTAGATTACTGTACCTTGACCTAGATTACTGTAGTTTCACCTAGATTACTGTAACTTGACCTAGATTACTGTAACTTGACCTAGATTACTGTTTCTTGACCTAGATTACTGTAGCTTGACCTAGATTACTGTAGCTTGACCTAGATTACTGTAACTTGACCTAGATTACGGCATCTTGACCTAGATTACTGTAGCTTGACCTAGATTACTGTAGCTTGACCTAGATTACTGTAGCTTGCCCCGGGATTACTGTAACTTGACCTAGAAGTTGCCCTTACCACGTGGAATTTTTCTTATCCATCACTGGCTCATCAAAATACACGTCCAGCTTCTTATCAGTCGTCTTATCACCAGAATCCCCAATTGCCTCCAAAATCTGTCTCTTCAACTTCTCGGCATTCGCTCCAAATTCATTTCTTGACATTCCCAGCACATATCTCAACTTCCTGTCGTTTCTGATATGATGCATCTGTTTCACAGCCGAATTTCCAGTTCCTCGTTGAATTTCAGCTGTATAAACACCTTGTGGAGTGTCTAGAATCCGGCCATTTGCCACTAGTTCACCGGTTTTTGAGTTGAGCTCAACGGAGCCTTCTGGGGAAATGACATCTCGGCCCAGTTCGTAGTTGGCTCTGTAAAAGTGGGAAATTCGGAATCAGCGTTCAAAATGATGAGTTTTGAGTATAATAAAGACCATATTTGGTGATTTTCAGTTTTCGGGCCGGGCCCGATTTCGGGCTTTCAGGCTTTTCAGGCCTCTAAGACCAAAATCATTGAGAAATTGTGATTCCTGAGGTTTTTTGGAGAGTTGTGAGTATAATCATGCCTACATTTGGAATTGGGGAGATTTCGGGCCGAACGGGCCTGGCCTGAATCGGCCCGAAAATGAAAAAAGTCAAAAATAGGGCAATATGGGTGTCAAAACTCATAAAATAACTTGAATTATTCAAAAAATGAGGTTTTGGGCGGAGTAGGCTTCAGGCCTGAAAAAGCCCGAATCGGCCCAAATCGGCCTAAATCGGCCCAAATATCAAATTTTGAAAATAGGCAAAATAGACCATTATGGGTGTCAAAACTCATCAAATCTCCAGGACAATTTATTTCAAGACAAATTCAGGCCCAAATCGGCCTAAATCGGCCCAAACCGGCCTAAATCGGCCCAAACCGGCCCAAAATCGAAATTTTTTTTAATTTTGGCAATATGGGTGTCAAAACTCACGGAACAAACTGCAGATTCTTCAGAGAATACTCAAAACTTCCAGATTCCGCTCCAAGTACCGGAATCTCAATTCTATCCAGGAAATCGCCAACTCTCGATATCGATTGATTTCCAGAAATGTGAGCCATATCGATTTTTTCATTTTTCCCGAACATTACAGTAACCTTTCGCATATTCTTCGCATTTGTGTCAAAAAACACTTCAGAAACGTCTTTTTCCTTTTTCGAAGTGGCAATGAAGCACAATTCGATGGATTTCGGGGCTACAGTAACCTGCTTCGGGTGATAAACAATTTCTCCGAATTCCGGATCAATTGAAAAGTTTGCAGCCATTTCTGAGCCACAAGTTGGCAAAATTTGATAAAAGATAGGTTTCTGATCCTTATCAATAGCTGATAACCGACCAATTGCAATGGGTTTTGAGACATTGTTATCGATAAGGAATACAGGGGAGAAGCTCTGGAAAAAGAGGGGTTGCTCTGATAACAATCCTTATCACTCTGATAACATACCTCAAGGAATTCCGGTTCATTGTCCTCCAGATTCTCCACGTGGATCTTCAGGAGCATAGAAGACGTCAGATTCTCATCATCAGAGCTTGTGGCAGTGACTTGAAGCTGGAAATATCGAAATTGCGGACTTGGCATCGGATTTGACGCGCAAAGTTTGGATTACGTACAATGCACCAGATTTGACGCGCAAATTCAGAAAATTGAAAATTGCGGATTACTGTAGGTTGACCTAGATTAGTTTGACACCGGATTTGACGCACAAACGCCATTTTTCGAATCGCGTACTTTGCACCGCATCTGACGCCTAGTTTCGAAAATTTGAAAATTACGGATTACTGTAGGTTGACCTAGATTACTGTAGATTTCCAAAATTGCGTACTTTGCACCATAATTGACGCGCAATTTCGAAAATTCCCAAATTGGGTACTTTACACCAAATTTGACGCGCAAATTCAGAAACTTGAAAATTGCGGATTACTGTAGGTTGACCTAGATTACTGTAGACCTCAAATGACTCCAAATTGCGTACTTTGCATTGCATCTGACGCGCAAGTTTGAAAAATTTTGAAAATTACGGACTTTACACCAAATTTGACGCGCAAAACTCGAAAAATTGATTTTTTCAGTTAAGTGCATACTTTGCACCATATTTGACGCGCAAACTTTCCCAAAAATCAAAAAACAGAGAAAATAAACATTTATTCCATTCAAAATCAGTGTATTTATATTTTTATATACACAAAACCCGAAAAACACAACCGAACCCATTCTACAGTAATCCTTGCTCAAAAAGTGATCCACATGATTTGCGGGAATTGCCCAAAATGCTCAGGCCAATGATATTCAAGCTAATCAGTGAATTCGTTGATAAGATATCAGGAGATTCCGAGTCAAATAGGAAATGTTGAGGGTCTGGGAGACAAGGGGATTCAGAATCCTCCTGGGGGGTCTTCTGAAGGTCCTGCAGGGTCCAGTACTGCGAGTGCCATTCCGGAGTCTCTTTGTGAAGGTACGGTAGCAATCGGGTGTAGCTGCGTTGATAAATGCCTGAAAGTGGCTGATAAGGACCCCTTAAAGGACCCCTAAGGACCCCGGGGTCCCAACTCACCTCTAACCGAGTCCGTGTCCTTATCCCTGGAGATATTCTCAACCGTTTTGCTCTCAGCCAGCTTAATCGGTGTTTTCCCCCTTCCCATACCCCGAAGGTACAGTAATCGCTTGTTATTCTCCCGTAACGCATTCAGAAGTTTGTCCTTCAACCTGAATTCAGAATTTGCCATCTGGATTCAGAATCCTTCATACTTGGACTCCAACTGTCGTTTTCTCTTCTCTCTTGGCACTGACCAGTGCATTTCACACGCCACAGCCATCATGTTCTTGGTCTCGAACCAACGATCAATCTCCTGCATGACGTCGGAGCAGATTTCCTGTGATAAGGAGTGATAAGAGGTGATAAGGGCAATCTGGGTCAAGCTACAGTAATCCTGAGGTCAAGCTACAGTAATCCTGAGGTCAAGCTACAGTAATCCTGAGGTCAAGCTACAGTAATCTAGGTGAAGCTACAGTAATCTAGGTCAAGTTACAGTAATCTAGGTCAAGCTACAGTACCTACCTCAAATCCTCCGTCCTTCGCTTCAAACACCGTTGTGATCATTTTCGTCTTATAGATACTTGACTTCAGGAACTTTTCGATCGGATCCAGTTCTTCCGTCAAATTCGACAGGGTTGCACTCATCCGCTTATCAATCTTGGGCTTTATCACTTCTTCAGAATCTGGAGACAACGCCAAGGAGCTCTTGAATCTCTTGGAGACGTTGATCCGAGGATAATCTTGTTTTTTGAAGTACATCGGTGTCCTTGGAGGTGGTGGTGATTCTGGAGCGTCCTCTGGAGGCTCCAGCACAATTCTGGGCACCGGGGACAACTCGGCTGTTGAGTAATAGCCCTGAGATTCAGAATAGTCCACACTTGATCTTTTGATCTCCAGTGGGCTCAGAGAGCTCAGAGCAGTGTCATCTGTAGCGTATCCGGCGGATCCTTCATCTGAAGCCGCTGGGGACCCCATGCGTAATGGGGCCTTTTCCTCCGGTGGCCCATCTTCTGGTGGCACAACTTGAAATTTGTGAATATACATGTCGGGAAGGCTTCTCGAGGTATTCTGAGGTTCCTCATCTGAAGACGTTGACCCTGAGGCTGATGACGGGTTGTCACGTCGTCGACGATTCCCGCCTAGTTTGCGTAGGATGCTTCTTCCGAATTTTTCGAGTTTTCCCATGGTTCAGTGGGAATCTGGAAGTAGAAGGCGTTATTTTGGAGTGTCGTAGTGTGGGATAATAGTGGGATTATCATGTGAAAGTGTGGAATAGTGGTTTTCAGTACGACACTCCGAAGTAACGCTAGCGGGATTTCGGAGCGTCGTACTAAACTGGCTATATCTTGGGAACTAGAGGTGATGGAAAAAAGTTGTCAACTGATAAAAGATAGAAAATCGGATAAGGAATAGTTTATCAATTGACAACTTTTTCCTAGCTCTACTGGTTCGTGAGATACAACAGCGGGATTGTGGAGTGTCGTACTAAGAGCTATATATATAGATATATCTCGAGAACGAAAAGTGATAGAAAAAAGTTGTCAACTAACAAAAGATTGCAAATTTGATAAGGAATATTTCATCAGTTGACAACTTGTTTCTATCTCCTCAATTTCCCGAGATACAGCCGTAATTGTGGAGTGTCGTACAAAAAAGTGCAAGAACATCTGACGCAAACGTGTGAAAACCCATCGGCAAACACACAACAGGCAAAACTATTGCCAATTGGCAGTAACACCAATACAAACAGGAGATTCCGGATTGGCTCCGCCCCTATTCCGCGCGGTGTCCGCGCGGAAGACCCTAATTACACGAGGCGAAAAAATGAAGATGAAACGGTCAGAAAAGTGTCTGATAATTGACGTGTTTACACTGTTTCTCAGTTTTTTTAGTGTCAATGTCCCGACATTTAATGGGTTGGGAATTTGGGA
Organism: Caenorhabditis becei; assembly: GCA_900536315.3. NCBI lineage: Eukaryota > Metazoa > Nematoda > Chromadorea > Rhabditida > Rhabditidae > Caenorhabditis > Caenorhabditis becei. The sequence goes on along the minus strand of LR539810.1, from coordinate 219,090 downwards.
GAGGCACCGGAAAAGCGCCAAGGTACGAAAAAGGCGCCAGTGGCTCAAAATTGGTCGAAATTGGCTAGAAATTGATAGAATTGATCCTAAACTCATTTTTCAGCAAGATCGAGAATTGCGCCAAGGCACCGTAAAAGCGCCAAGGCACCGGAAAAGCGCCAAGGCACCGGAAAAGCGCCAAGGCACCAAAAGTGCGTCAGTGATGAAAAAGTGCATTTTCAGTGCAAAAAGGTGCAGAAACCGTACTTTTTCGAGTGAATCCTCAGAATAACAGGTTCTCCAAGTAGAAATCAAGATTATCAGTATGAAATCAATCGATAATCAGCTATCGATAAGATTTCTCGAAATTCTTGCTTCGACTCCACGTTTTGGGGAGTCTAAAAGTGATAAAGTGAGCCGGGGCGAACATGAAGAGATGATAAGAGGAAAAATGTCAAGATGACAAGTTTTATCAGTATATCAGTGATAAGGATCTGGCTGATAAATGAGAGAAATTCAAGTGGAAAACGAACAGGCGAATGAGCAAATATTGAAAGGAAAAAGTGGATGGAAAATTTTTTTCCAAATTTTTATCGATTTCTTATCATTTTTCCGGGGTCAGATGGACGATTTTCAGTGGGAAAAATTTTTTTGAAAACGGAAAAAAAAAACATTTAAAAAATTGAAAAAAAAATTTTTTTTCAAAAAAATTTTTCACTTTTTCTGATAATTTTTTATCATTTTTCATAAGTCAATTTTTTCATTTTCGATGTGAAAAACTCTCTAAAAAATACCTAAAATTTAGAAAAAATTTTCAAAAATTTTTCCCGCCAACTTTTCGACTATTTTACATGGGTGGTGTGCTTTGAGGTGGAAGTAACTGGGAAAACAGAATGGCATCGGGACAGTAATTATATAAAAATTGGGAATTGGAAAACATTGAAAAACATATGAAAAATGTGTACTTTTATGGGTGGTTTTTGGTGATTTTTTCAAAAAAAAAATTTTTTTATTTATAATTTTTTTTTCAAATTTTGAATTTCACCAAAAACAGGTAGAAATGGGTCAACATTAGTTGAAAAACAGTGACAAGTGCGAAAAATAACCCTAGAATGCTTCAGAATCCAGAAAATTTGAAATTTGAACTTTTGGGTTTATAGGGGTCCTAAAGTGGTTGGTTACCCTGAAGCTCCAGAATTAGAGGATGAGCTCTGGAACTTTCAGGAACCCTTAGGGATCGTAAAAGCTATCAGAAAATGCAAAATTTTTGAGAATCGGGCATCTGAAGTTATAGGGGTCCCAAAGTGGTCAGTTACCCTGAAGCTTTAGAATTGGCGAATGAGCCCCAGAACTTTTAGGAACACTTAGGAATCACAAAAGCTATCAAAAATAGCAAAAATCATAAAGTTTGGGCTTCTGAAGTTATAGGGGTCCTAAAGTGGTTGGTTACCCTGAAGCCGTGGAATTCAAGATTGAGCTCTGGAACATTCAGGAACCCTTAGGAATCCTATGAACAATGAAAAAGCACTGTAAAAACACTAAAATCCGAAACTTTTAATTTTAGGACCCCGCTACTATTTCGCAATGATATCACCTATCACTTATCACCAACCCTCTGCAAATGTTGACTTTCAAAGTAACAGATCTAGTCAAAAAACAATAGGAAATAGAGACAAAAAGTGGAAAGATACTGGAGGGAAGCTCAAGAGGGGAGGTGATCACAGGCGGCGCCTAGAGATCACTTGAGAATCCATCGGACATTCTGTTCGTTTGTTTGGTTAAGCAGCAAAAAAGATAGGTGATCAGTTGATAAAGGAAATCATGGAAAACATGTGGGAAAAGGCCAGAAAAATGGAAAAATCCACTAAAAATCACTGATTTCCGGAAAATTGATGAAACTTCGGATTTCCAAGCACCTTTTTGGCAGAATTGGCACCTTTCTATCAGAAAAAGCGTTTTTCTCACATAAGACAGTCTTTCCCACAAAAAAGGTCCTATTCTGTCAGGAACTTATGGAAAAATGGGATTTCAGGGCTAAATAAGCTAGAATTGATGGAAAATTGTGAAAAATCGGCACAAATTATGGATTTTTCATAAAAGGGACCACTTTTCTCATAAAAATAGGCTATTTTTTGTACAAAACACTGTTTTCTGAAAGAAAGGTCCCATTTGCACTGAATTAGACACCTTTTTTGCCAAATCCGCTCTTTTTCACACATTTTCCCAAAAAACACCTCCAAAAAGTGAAAAAGGCGATGAAACAGGAGAAATGAGGCGTTGGGAAATGTGATAATTACTGTAGAGAAAAAGGACGGAACGGGATTCCATTTGGAGAAGAGAACACATTGAAAAGATCAATGTTCAAGAGGAAATTGGGAATTCAGTATAGTTTCAGGGTATAGGTGCATGTGAGAAGGGTTTTAAACGGGAAATGCAAATTTTTGGGGGAAAAAGGGGGAAAATGGGGGGAAAAATGGGAAAATAGGGACCTTTCTTTCAAGAATAGAGTCCTTTTATACGAAAAAAGTTGAAAAAACAAGATTTATGAAAGAAAGGAGCCCCATTCTTGCAGAAAAGTGACTTTTTGGTGAAATTGGACCCTTTTCTTTCAAAAATGAGGTCCTTTTTCACAAAAAATAAGATTTATGAAAGAAAGGAGCCCCATTCTTTCAGAAAAGTTATTTTTTGGTAAAAAAGGTTCCCTTTCTTTCAAAAATAAGGTCCTTTTTCACAAAAAACAAGATTTATGTAAGAAAGGAGCCCTATTCTTTCAGAAAAGTGATTTTTTTGGTGAAAAAGGTCCCCTTTCTTTCAGAAAACCCTATTTTCAGTGGATTTTCCTCATTCTCCAGGTTCTAAACCATGATTTTCCCCTTCAAAACCAACTTTCTCCCTCTTCTCATTCCACCTTTTCAACTGGTTATGACTCATAAATAAGAGGACAAATGACGTTGGAAATTATGGGAAGAAAGGGAAGGAACAGGCGGAACCAAGGGAAAAAACGGTTGAGAACTGCCTACTTGGAGGGGGAATTTATGAGGGAAAGGGGGAAAATAAGGATTCTGAAAGAAAGGGGACCTTTTTTCAAGAAAAGGCTCCTTTTTTGAAAAATTCACTGGAAATGGGATTTTTGGAAGAAAAGGGATAAATTTTGATTGGTTTTGTAAGAAAAGGGCTTATTTTTCAAGAAAGGGGAAATTCTAGAACAATTTGAAAAAATTTTGAAAAATTTTTTTTTTTTTTTTCAATTTTTTCATTTTTTTTCCAATTTTCCCAGAATCTCAGAATCTCAAAAATCAATATTCTAGAAGACAAAAATCACAACAAAAAATTCCAATATTGAAAAAATGGGTAGGTAGCGGGGTCGGTACATTACATTGAAGTGTTTGATTTAATGCATCTACCCCCTCCAACAGTTTCAAGTGGTAAATATGGAATTGTGTACAAAAAAGAGAGGAACATACCTTCAAATGGCAGAAACCCCTTTGGATTGTTTGAGGAATCTGCAACGGTGTTCAAATAGGGGTGAAAAAATATGACAAGTTGGATTACGTCAAAAAGGAGCGGAAATGGGTCAGAATTGATGGGAAAAACAGTGGGGAACGGGGAAAATAGGTCTAGGATGATTGGGAATCTAGAAAACCAGAATTTTGAAATTGGGGTTTATAGGGGTCCTAAAGTGGTTGGTTACCCTGAAGCCATGGAATTCAAGATTGAGCCCTGGAACTTTCAGGAACCCTTAGGAATCATAGAAGCTATCAGAAAATGCAAAAATTCTAGAAATCGGGCATTTGAAGTTATAGGGGTCCCAAAGTGGTTGGTTACCCTGAAGCCTTGGAATTCAAGATTGAGCTCTGGAACTTTCAGGAACCCTTAGGGATCAAAAAAGCTATCAGAAAATGCAAAAATTCTTAAAATCAGGCATCTGAAGTTATAGGGGTCCTAAAGTGGCAGGTTACCCTGAAGCCTTGGAATTCAAGATTGAGCCCTTGAACTTTCAGGAACCCTTAGGAATCATAAAAGCTATAAGAAAATGCAAAAATTCTAGAAATCGGGCATCTGAAGTTATAGGGGTCCCAAAGTGGCAGGTTACCCTGAAGCTCTAGAATTCAAGATTGAGCATTGGAACTTTCAGGAACTCTTAGGAATCACAAAAGCTATCTAAAAACGCAAAAATTCTGAAAATCGGGGATCTGAAGTTATAGGGGTCCCAAAGTGGCAGGTTACCCTGAAGCTCTAGAATTCAAGATTGAGTTCTGGAACTTTCAGGAACCCTTAGGAATCACAAAAGCTATCAGAAAATGCAGAAAAATCAAGAATTCATTTTCTAGGGTCCCTGACACCATAGGGGTCCCTTATAGGGTCCTAAGTCAAAAAACTGCCAGGAAAGCTCAAAAAACGTAGAATAAGTGTGAAAATCGCCAGAAATCAGTAGAAACCGCCCTTTCAGACCTGTCAGCTTACAGTAAAAACCCCATAGGAACACTTCTTCTCCGAACACTTTGCCGACCGTCACAAGTGTTTATTTAGACATCGGATCAGTGTCCTTCTCACCAAATAACCGGTTAAAGCGGTGACGTGGCAGTACCGCCTTGAAAATGATGAAAAATAGCGGGTGATAAGTGATAAAAGTCAGTTTTATAGTGTGTGACCTCAAAGGGGCTTGGGTTGTCCCCTTGGCCCTATCAATATTGACTTTTTGGCGGGTGGGCCAAGGGGGGAAAAGGGGAAAATTTGTAAATATCAGAGGGGTTTGGGCATAAGTTTATGTGATAAGGAATGGGAAACAATATGGAATAAATTTATAGTTTGGGAAAGGTTGAGCAAAGAAAGGTTACGAAATATTTGGGGAGAATTTTGAAAAAAAAAATTTTTTTAATTTTCAAAATTGACCTCAAAGCTCAGGAATTGTGTAAAATAAGCTGTAGGGTCTTCAAAATCCCTCCAAATTTTTAAAATATCAATTTTAGGGAAAATGAGAAAAATTGGGGAAATTTTGAAATTCCGGACCCAAAAAATTTTTTTTTAATTATCTAATTTTTTAAAAATTTTCCTGAACTTGAAAATAGGAAAAATGAGCTTTAGGACCAGAGAAACAATTTTGGAAATTCTAGAAATTTAAAGAAAAATCAGAAAAGCCCAATTTAGCCAGGAAAATGTGAAAGTTGTCCCTAATGCCTTCAGACAAAGAGGGAAACGTTCCTAATACGTTGTTAACCCACTAATTGATAAAAAAGAGTGATTGAGTGATAAAAGAGTGAATGGAATGTTTGTTTTGCATGTGTGTGCCGATGATTCGGTTTGTTTTTTATACCGGCTTGAGGCTGGTTGGTCAGGTGGTGAAATGGTGTGGAAAAAAGGGGAAAATGACCTTCGGAAAGAGTGGGTGGAATGGGGGAAGAGAATAGGATTAGACACCTGGGAGAGTAAGCCGTTTTGAACACTTTTTTGAAAAGTTTTTGTCACAAAGTTGACTTTAGAGTTCATTGTCAATAGTTTGGGGGTTACGGTAGCCTAGTTTTTGACTTTTCTAAATTTTTTCATTGTTGGGAATGTATTTGGGACCATTTAGTACTGCTGGAATTCTAGAAATTTTTTTGAAAATTCAAAAAAAAATTAAAAGTAAATTCGAGCTTCTGGAGCCATGGTCACCAACCTTACAGCTCGATTTTCGGAATTTCTGTGATTCTGGAATTTTTCTAGGGTTTCATGAGATTTTGAAGCTTATTTTCTCAATTTTTATAGATTCTGGAGTCAATTGGGACCCTAAAAATATTTTTTTGAATTTTTTGAATTTTTAAAAATTTTGAAAAAAATTTTTTTTTTCAATTCTTCAAATTTTTTAAAAAATTTTCAGAATTGCAGGAATGCCTTCAGAACCACAAAAAATTGCTGAAATTCTTAGAAAAAATTTTTTTAATTTTCAAAATTAAAAAAAAATTAATTTGAGCTTCTGGAGCCATGTCACTAACCTTGGAGCTCAATTTTCGGGTTTTCTTGGATTCTGGAATTTTTCCAAGGTTCCTCAAGGTCCTAAAGCTCATTTTTCAATCTTTTATAGATTCTGGAGTCAATTGGGACCCTAAAAATATTATTTTGGATTTTTTTAATTTTTTCAAAAAATCAAAATTTTTGAAAAAAAAATGTTTTTTTTTTCAATTTTTTCAATTTTTCAAATTTCCCGATTTCTTCGAATTCTGAACCCCTGGGACCCTGAATTTCCGCAAAACCTCAATCTTTACCCTCATTTCCACCTCATATTTACCCCGTTTTCATACCAGTTTCGTCACAAGTTTGACTAACACCAGGGTCAGTCGCGACGTTTACAAGATGATCTGAAATGCAAATAGAACACAAAAAACGTGAGGAAAACGGCGAAAAATCAACAAAAACGTTGCAAAAATGGGAAAAATTAGGGAAAATGAAAAAAAGGGATGAAAAAATCAACTTTTTGAAAAAAAAAATTTTTCATTTTTTTTGAGAATCAATATTTTTAAAATGATTTGAAATAGCTGGTTTTTTCAAAATTACCTTAAAAAAATTTTTTTTAAATTTTTAATAAATTTTTAAAATCCCAAAACCCCCCAAACTAACCGTATACTCTTTCCTTCTCTCATAATCAATCGGCTTCACAGCAAAAATGTCTCCTGATAAGATATCAATAGCAAAATCGATATCCTTATCACCATTGATAAGGTCTTTCAAGGAATAGCTGATGGGTCCATGGGTTTTGGAGGGTAGGCCACGAGTTTCAGCTTTGACAGTGACGATTTTGGTGTCAATTGGGATGTTCTGGAAGTGATAAGGGAGTGATAAGGTGATAAGGATCAATTCAGGTCAAACTACAGTAATCTAGGTCAAAGTTACAGTAATCTAGGTCAATCTACAGTAATCTAGGTCAAGCTACAGTAATCTAGGTCAAGCTACAGTAATCTAGG
>LR539810.1:189875-210664 GCA_900536315.3 Caenorhabditis becei | reverse complement strand
TAGGTCAAATACAGTAATCTAGGTCAAGCTACAGTAATCCAGGTCAAACTACAGTAATCTGGGTCAAGCTACAGTAATCTAGGGCAAGCTACAGTAATCCAGGTCAAGCTACAGTGATCTAGGTCAAGCTACAGTAATCTAGGTCAGGCTACAGTAATCTAGGTCAAACTACAGTAATCCTGAGGTCAAACTACAGTAATCTAGGTCAAGCTACAGTAATCCAGGTCAAACTACAGTAATCTGGGTCAAGCTACAGTAATCTAGGTCAATCTACAGTAATATAGGTCAAACTACAGTAATCCTGAGGTCAAGCTACAGTAATCCCAAGGTCAATCTACAGTAACCCACCTCCTTGACCAGAATCTCCGTCATCTTCGGCTCTACGAACTCCACTTTGCTCTCCACCATAACATCCTCCTTCGCCCGGACTCTCAGACTCAGAATCGCCGTCGAATTCTTCCCAAGTGCTCCAGAATCCTCTCCAGAATCCTCTGCCCAGATCTCGATCTTATACGGCACATCCCTGGCCTGTCCCCAGAGATCCCCGGCTACAGTAACCTGTCCAGTGGTCTTGTTCACTTGAATCATATCACTATCACTACTGTAACTGATAAGGGCGCCCTGATCCGGGTCCCTCGCTATCAGCTTATCAATGACCATTCCACGTGGCCAGTCCTCCACAACTTCAACTTCATACACCTTCTTCGTGAATTCTGGAGGATTGTCGTTGACGTCGAGGATTCTGATGGGCAATAGAATCCTATCAGAATTCCCAGAAACATCAGAAACTTTGACTAGAAGCAATTGCGAGGATTCAAGTTCCCGGTCGATTTTTGCGGAATCCGCAACAAAAATCGATAGTTTTCCGTTATCAGTCTGCAATTTCTTATCACTGATAAGCCGAAAATATAAAAAATCAAGTGCTTACGATATTAGCAAAGTAATTCTGACTTCCAGGGCCTTCTAGGGTCACTGTGTAACTTGGAGAGCCATCTGGATCAGTGACGTCGAGTTCAGCGATTCTGGAGCCGGAGGGCAGGTTTTCAGGGATTGAGATCTGGAAAAATATGGGTTTTACGTGGAAAATGACTCAAAAAAACAAAAATTTCAGGAAAATTTGGTCTAGGGTCCTTTAAGGGACCACTTTGAGTTTTTAGGGTCCCATAAGGGACCACTTTGAGTTTTAGGGTCCTAGAAGCTTCAGGAAGCTCCAGAAGCTCTGGAACTTTTAGGAACCCTCAGGAACCCTATAAAAGTCACAAAAAACCAGGAAAATCGAGAATCTGGAGTTCAAGTTTTATGGGACCCCTTAGGGACCACTCTTAGTTATAGGGTCCTGAAAGCTCCCAGAAGCCTTGGAACTTCGAGGAACCCTATAATAACCCCAAAACCACGGAAAATCCTCATATCTAGATATGGGACCCCTATCTCACCATTTCCACGTCTCCAGCACTGATAACCGGTGAATTATCATCCACATCAACCACCTTGACCCTTAGAATCGCTTCTGACTCGAATCCCTTCTCTCCAGAAGTCAACTTCAAATCGAACGTCTTCTGATTCTCGGAAAGCGATTCAAAGTCGATTCTCTGCCGGATCTTGAGTTCTCCAGTGGCTGGATCAAAGCTGAAGGCGTCTTTCATGTCTCCAGACAATTCAGAAGACGTGGCGAGGGATTCTGGAGCATCTGGAGATTCAGAATCCCTCCGAACTGGAACTATAGCCGGGAACACTCCAATAACCTGTCCCTCCTCCAATTCCTCATTCATCTCCACTTGAATCACAGATTCCTCCCGAGACCATGGTTCTGGGTAAATGGGTCTTGAAGCGATCTTCTTTTGAGTGATAAGAAACTCTGGAGATGATATCAACCTGATAAGAACTGATATCTTCTGATTTGCCGACTTCACTGTGAAGCTTAGAGTCCTTAGAGCCTTCAGTGGGTCACTGTTAAGCTTCAGTGTCTTATCACTGATAGTGATTGATGTTGGCTCAATTTGCACTCTTTTTCCTTTTTCATCAATGCCAAATATCGATTTTGGATCCAATTTCAGCCCGTTTTCCTCTTTTTCCTCCAGCTTCAACTCGAATCTCTCTTCCTTCTCCCTATCGAAAGTGGCCTCCAGAATCCGGCTTCTGGAGACTTCTGAATCCTTTTCCACTTCTTTTTTCTCCTCTCCATTGATAACATTCACTTCCAGAAGTGTCTCCGTCAGAATTGTCCATGTCTTCTTATCAACTGCTCCAATTCGGATGAGGGACTTTCCAGTGTAGATGGGTCTGGAATATTTGAATTCTACGTGAAAAATGATGAATTTTGAGTATAATCATGACATGGTTCTGATTATTTTGATTCTGGGTCACTGGGACCCTAAAGATTCAGAAGTCTCTAGGGTCCCGGGGGGTCAAAATCAAAGTTAACTAAAATATGGCTTGTGAGGTGTCATTCCACCCCAAATTACACGGAGAATTTGAATTCTGAGGTCTGGAAGCTTGAAAACTGAAAATTTTCAAGATTGGAAAATTTTGATTTCAAAAAATTTGGGAAAACACTATTTTCAGGCCTCTAGCGTTATTTTCACGTGGATTTCTGAGTTATGCATGTGATTTGGTGAGTTTTGACACCCATAACGGTACAATTTGGTTAACTTCAATTTCGGGACCCTAAAGATTCAGAAGTCTCTCTAGGGTCTCAGTCCCAGGGGGTCAAAATCAAAATCAACCAAACCATAGCTTGTGAGGTGTCATTCCACCCCAAATCTCACGCAGAATTCAAAAATTTATATCTTATCACTCTTATCACTCACCCATCAAACTCCTTAACCTTGACCTTTCCTCCATACTCTTCCACCGTAACCCATCCCGGATTCCCATCCAAAATCATAATCTTCGCTTCATCAATTGGAACGCCTTCCAGTTCAACATGAGCCAATTCCAGAGCAGTTTTCACTTCAGAAGCGTCCAAATCCACCGAATACGTGGATTTCCGGAAGTGGGCGTGGCCCAGCGAATTGGACACATGGACCGGGACATTGACCCGTACTTGACCCACAGAAATCTCTAGAAGATACTGTCCAGAAGGCGCTGAATTCGAAACAATCAACTGATAAAGCCCTGGCTGATCTCTCCTTGCTGATAAGAACTTTGCAGCAGGCCCACTCAGGCTTATCATCTTATCAGTCCTCTCTGTTATCACTGCGAACTTGGTGATTATCTTGTTATCACTGATCCTTATCACTTCATCAGAAGTCCTTATCAGTGGAATCAAGGGCTCCAGAATCCTAATGTTCACTTGAAGAGGCCGTAAGGATCCATCTAGAGGCATTAGGATCAAGTTGAAGAATTTGTGACTTGAGGTCTTCAGACAGTTATCAGTGCATGATAAGATGATATCCATTCCATTGATAAGCGAGAAAATGTCTTGATTCTGATTCAGAATCCTATAGGGTTCTTCCAGGGACCCCACAGTCTTCCCAGCCTCCATGGATTCTGAAATCTCGAAGGAGACCTCCTGAAGTTGAAGCATCTCCGATCCATTGACGTCTTCTGAATCCTGACCTTCTGAATCCACGACTTCCACGTGTCTTCTGATGACGACGTCTCCATATTTCGCAATAATCTCCACGGACCCTGGGGTCCCTCCAACGAACACCCCAGCTTCTTCATTCCCTTGAACCCGTTCCGGTCGGATCTCCAGAATCCCCCGTGGCTCCACGGACCATTCCACGTCTCCATTGATCTTATCACCTATCAGTGCCACGTGACAATCTCTTATCATATCACCTGCACGTGATCCATGGGGAATCAGAAGACGTTGATTCTGAAGGCCTGAGATTTCCAGCGTGGCGTCGAGGGCTTCGATTTTGCCGTCTTTGGTGGCTTGGAGTGGAAGAATCGTCACAGGACCATCGATCGGAGATTCGGATTCTGAAGTTGAAGACGTCAAAAGTTCAGATGACGTGTCTTCGGATTCAGAAGGCTTCGGGGATTCAGATGACGTGGAGGTCAAGGCGGATCCTTCCTCATCTCCAGAACCATCAAGGACCTCGACTTCTTCTTCGGATTCTGGGGATTCTGGGGATTCTGAAGCGGATTCTGGAAAAATGGAAGATTCAGAAGAGGATTCAAAAGACGTCGTGGTGGATTCTGAAGTCATTGGAGATTCAGAAGCCGTTGTCGGCTCTTCTGACGCTTCAGTGACGTCATCAGAAGACGTCGTGGATTCTGGAGTGGATTCTGAAGTCGTGACGCCGAGAACAAGGGATTCAGAATCGTCAGGGGATTCTGGAGCTTCTGAAGTGGATTCTGGAGACATGGGAGCTTCAGAAGACGTCGCGGGCTCTTCAGAAGTTGAAGGGGATTCAGAAGCTTCATTGACGTCATCAGAAGACGTCGTGGTGGATTCTGGAGATTCTGAAAAACCGAAAAGTTCAGAAATGGATTCAGAAGACGTCTTACCTTCAGAAAACGTTGGGGTGGATTCTGAAGTAGATTCTGAAGCTTCAGAAGACGTCGTCACTTCAACAAGAGATTCGGTGGATTCTGGAGCTTCTGACGCCAATTCTGGAGCTTCAGAAGCCTCCGTAGTGACTTCTGGAGCTTCCGACGTCTCCAGAATCCCAGAAGACGTGGTCTTTGGCTCTGTCGGTACCGTAACCCTTGTCCTTTTTGTCGTTGGAGCCAAACTGAGCACATCCACTGAAATCATCGTGGTCGCCAGCACAACATCGCCTTGCTGAGCCTCCACCACAAACTTATACAACCCTCCGTCCGTCTTCTGAATCCTGACGTCAGCATCAGCCTTCAGAATCACGGTGGCCTTGTAGACGTCGGCGTTATCAGCACGTGTCTTCTGAATCTGTCCGATGTCGAACCAGTTGTTCTCGTCAAAGTTCACGACGAATTTGGGTTCGGAAGCGTGCTTTTTGGTGATAAAATCGACGACGGCTAGGATTGTGGACTTCTGGAGACTTATTGATAAGAGAGTTGATAAGCTGATAAGATATTTACCTCCGATTTCCCTTCTGGAAGCATGAAATCATAGGATGGCTGGTCGAACTTGTCAGGGACGGATTCAGAATCTCCAGTGACTTCTGTGGAGGAGGGATCGTCACGGCGGATGACGAACTGGAAGAAAATGAGATTAAAATGGCTTGGATTTTAGTACGATGCTCCGAAATCCCGTTTTTTCCAACTTTGCGAGAAGCGGAATTTTGGAGCATCGTACTAAACGTGTTATATCTCGAGAAGGAGGGGAGATAAAGGAAAGTTGTTAACTGATAAAATATAAAAAAATTGATGAGGATCAACTTTGTAGTTGATGACTTTCAGCCAGCTCCCCTGGTTCCCGAGTTACGACGCTCCGAAATCCCGCTTCTCCTAACTTTGAGAGCAGTGGGATTTCGGAGCATTGTACTGAACTGGTTATATCTCGGGAAGGAGGGCAGATAGAGAAAAGTTATCAACTGATAAAAGATAGGAAATATGATAAGAAGCATTTCATCAGTTGATGACTTTTCTCTATCTCCCCTGGATTTTGAGTTACAACGCTCCGAAATCCCGGTCTATCAAAAACTACTCAACGGGATTTTGGAGCATCGTACTAAAGGGCTCATAAATTGAGAAGGAGGGCAGATAGAGAAGAGTTGCCAACTGATAAAAAATAGCAAATTTGATAAGGATCATCTTATCAATTGATGACTTGTCTATCTTCACTGGTTTTTGAGTTACGACGCTCCGAAATTCCGCTTCTCCTAACTTTAAGGACACCGGGATTTCGGAGCATCGTACTGATACCTACCTTATCCGATGAAATCCTCTCAATATTCTCCTTTTCCAGCCTAACAGATCTTCTAATATCCGAATGCTCCTTAGAGTTCATGATGAATTCCAATGGGATGTCATGCCGTTTTTGAACATGTTTCAGCTAGAATCAATCGATAATTGATTAGTGATGAGTGATAAGAACTCACCGAATGATCATGAAGTTCATTTGCTGATAAAGAAGAGATAAGGGTGATAAGGTAGAGAAATTGAAGAAACAATGAGATTTCTCTCATTTTTTCTGGAAAAAGTGGAAATTTGAAGGGTTTTGGGTGGAAATTGATAAAAACTGATAAGAAAACCACACAATGAGACGAATTCCCAATCAAAAAGTCGAAAACCTATCCGTTTTCGCAAGTAAATCGTTGAAAATGGGGTTAGTGGCCTTGAGCGGAACGGCGCCGTCGAACTGACCTAATTTGGGGCTTATCAAGTGGCGCAATCTCTTTTTTGCGGCTTGGGAAAACGGAAAATACGGGAAACGCGGGATTTCGGAGCATCGTACTGGAAGAAAAAAGAAAAAAACAGACTTTCACTATTTTCACTACGACACTCCGAAATCCCGTTTTTCAATTTTGGCTTCAGAAGGCGTTGTGATTGATTCTGGAGAATTTCAGGGGATTCAGAAGATTCAGAAGACGTCATTTCAAGAGTCTGCACTCCAGAAGTCGTTTTTCAGGATTCAGAGGGCGTCGTCAGGGATTCTGAAGCTTCAATGGCTGCTGGTTGCTCCAGAAGACGTCAAGCTTCTCCAAACTGATCTAGATCACTTCTCTTATCACTGATATCCCCTTATCACCATTCTTATCACTTTCCTCTCAAAAAAAAACAAAATGTGTCATTTCGAACCCCCAAAAAAACCTCCAAAACCGCCAATTCTGACACTTGTCTGCGTCTCTCGCTTTCCAATGCTCTCTCGCCGGTCATCATCTCGTGTATATTTGCTCTTTGAGCCCCCCTATCGGATATACTGTTTGAGCACGTAATCGAGAAGCCGCCCGACGAGAGAGTGTGTGATTTGGAGAGACGCAGAGAGAAGTTCACACAATACGCCAAGATATCGTGTATTTCAGGAACCGCCCTCCACTTCATTGTCTTTCGGTATCGTTTTGAACCCCGACTGTACTGAATTTTCATTCAGTTTTCAGTTTTCGAGCTTTCGCGGGATTTCGGAGTGTCGTTTGAGCCTTTCCCTTCTTTAACGTTGCTGTATCTTGCGAGGGAGTGAAGCTAGCAAGAAGTTGTCAACTACAAAGTTGTTCCTTATTAAATTTTCTATTTTTTATCAGTTGACAACTTTTTTCCATCTCCCTTCCTTCCCGAGATACAGCAAGTTTAGTACGACGCTCCTAAATCCCGCTGTTCTCAAAGTTAGGAAAAGCGGGATTTCGGAGCGTCGTAACTTGGAAAGCAGTGGAGATAGACAAAAGTTGTCAACTGCAAAGTTGTTCCTTATCAAATTTGCTATCTTTTATCAGTTGACAACTTTTTTTTTTCTCTCCTCCTTCCCGAGATATAACCAGTTCAGTACAATGCTCCGAAATCCCACTGCTCTCAAAGTTACATGTCGGACTGCTTAGGCCGCAACCCGGAAATGAGTTGGGACCTAGTGCGTTGGATTGAAAATGGTCGAGTTACTATAGTGAACTGAAGTCAGATTTTGCCAAGAAGTCCTAGTTTTCGAGAAATTCGAGGTCAAAGTTACAGGCCATTTCGGCGCATTTTCACGTTTTTCACGCGCCCTATTTATATACGGACTTGAGAAGCTCTGAAAATCACCGGCCGAGTGGTCCAGGGGTTAGCGTGGATGAATACTATGGGGGAGGGTATGGTTCGGATCCACTTTTACCATTCTTTTTTTTTCTCTTGCACTTTTCTTTTTCATGAAGTCCTGACTATGCAGAAGGATGAAAATCGACCGAAACACTGAAAAAGTTGGAAACACACAAGATTTCTGCTATTTTCATCTCCCTTCTTCAAATTTACGTGCCTAGAAGAAGTTTTGGGAGATGAAAATAGCAGAAATCATCTGTGTTTCCAACTTTTTCAGTGTTTTGGTCGATTTTCATTCTTCTGCATAGTCGGGACTTCATGAAAAAGGAAAGTGCAAGACGAAAAAAAAGAATAGTAAAAGTGGATCCGAACCATACCCTCCCCCACAGTATTCATCCACGCTAACCCCTGGACCACTCGGCCGGTGATTTTCAGAGCTTCTCAAGTCCGTATATAAATAGGGCGCGTGAAAAACGTGAAAATGCGCCGAAATGGCCTGTAACTTTGACCTCGAATTTCTCGAAAACTAGGACTTCTTGGCAAAATCTGACTTCAGTTCACTATAGTAACTCGACCATTCTCTATCCAACGCACTAGGTCCCAACTCATTTCCGGGTTGCGGCCTAAGCAGTCCGACATGTTAGGAGAAGCGGGATTTTGGAGCGTCGTAACTCGGAAACCAAAAGAGATAGCAAAAAATTGTCAACTGATAAAATGATCCTTATCAAATTTGCTATTTTTTATCAGTTGACAACTTTTTTCCATCTCCCCTCTTTCCCGAGATACAGCCAGTTTAGTACGACGCTCCGAAATCCCGCACCCCTAACTCCAGCGGGATTCCGGAGCATCGTAGTCTACCGTAACCCTTCCAAACCGTCTTCCGTTCCGTTTACCCACTTCCTCACTCATTTTCAAGAGCTTTTGCGGCTTTTCCATCGAATTTCAAGTGTTTTGTGGCCCGACAACTCTCGAGTGATTTTTCACGCCTCCCGTCCCCGTTCTATTTGCGTTTCGAGACCCACCACGAGACTGTTTGTGGTCACTTATCACCTTTTATCATTTTAAATTGATAAATTGATTATTTAGGTATGATACCATACCATCTATTGCTGATATGGGTCATTGGAGCCTGTTTTGGTGAGTGATAAGATTTTTTTAATTTTTAAAAAAATTTTAAAAATTTTTTAAAAATTTCTAAAAAATTTCAGATAAGTTTTAGTGTTTTTTACATAGTTTGGAATCAATAAAATCATTCAAAAAAATTTTAAAAGTTAAATAAAAAATGTTCTGACCAAAAAAAAAATTTTTTTTTCCAATTTTTGAAAAAAAAATTTTAATTTTTTTTTTGAAAAATCTCAATTTCCAGCTTTGGAACCATGCCAACTAAACGATCAATGCTCAAATTGCTCCCTAAAAGCCGAATTATCAACAAAATGTGAAAAATCCCCTGGAGACGTGGAAAAAGAGGCATTTCTCTTCTGTAACCCAAGAACAAAGTGGCTAACTGATAACATTTATTATCAATTGATAACAATTTTCAGAAAAATCGATATTGAGCACAGTTCCTATTTGACATGTACCAATGGGACATGGAAACAGGAAATCTGCTCGGAAGATGGAAGAGTTCACTTTTCACTGGCTAACAGAGAATGTACTGATCCGGCGATGCAGCTGTTCTATTCGCAAGGAACATCTGGTAAGGCACTGATAAGAACTGATAAACTATCAGAAGTGATAGAAAAAGGGATAATGATCACTTTTCCAGTTGACAACTTTTCACTAGCTCTGCTCGTTCTTGAGATAGCACTGATGAAAAGCCAATTTTAGAAAACCACTGATAACTTGATAAGGAGTGAAGCCAGAAAAAAGTGATCAATTGCAAAAATGATCAGCAGATTTTTCTCTACAACTTTGTAGTTGACATCAACTTCTGAAATTGTCATCTTCACCCTGAAAATTGCAATTTTCTGAAAAAAAAAATAAAAAAATTTTTTTTTCCAATTTTTTTTTGAAAAAATTGCCAGACCCCTCCAATCTTTTCCTTATCACTCTTATCACTCCCAATCACTTTTCCAGGCTCTGGCCGTGTCGGAGACGTCTGTTCGTTCAACACTGACTGCCTGGGGGGTATGTACTGTGCCATTGGCCAATGTCGCTGCTTATCAACCTACGTGGCAGTTGATTCGTACTGTTATGAAAGTAATCGATGATTCCCTTATCACTTATCATTTCTTATCACTCCAGAGATATCTCCATCTGATTCCGGATGCTTCTACGACATTCAATGTTCCTCGGTTTGGCCAGATTCCTACTGTAAAAGTGGAGCTTGCATGTGCCCTTCTGAAGATATGATTGCTGTTAAGACAAAGTAAGCCTTATCAGTGATAAGAATTGATAAAAGATTTTAGGGACGGCACCCTATGTGTTTGGTCTACCACCTCCGAACCATCCTGCCCACTTCCATCCCTCCCACCACCGGATAGTCCATCGAGTTTAGTCGTTCTTCCAGCTGCAGCAGGTTAGTGATAAGAGCTGATAAGGTATCAGTGATAGCATAGACTGATAGAAAAAGGTCTAGAGATCAATTTTCCAGTTGACAGCTTTCCGCTAGCTCTGCTGGTTCTCGAGATATCAGTGATAAGAGAAAATAAAAAGTCGATTTCAGAAATTCACTGATAACTTGATAAGGAGTAGAGCTAGAGAAAATTGATCAATTGCAAAAATGATCAACATCCTTTTTTCTACAACTTTGTAGTTGACATCAAAGTTCAATAATCTCATCTTCACCCTGAAAATCCAAGTTTTCTCTGGAATTTTTCAAAAAATTTCGAAAAAGTCTTTTTTTCCCAAATTTTCCACTTCCAGACCTCCCCAATCTCCCAAATTTTCAGTTTTAGGCAAAACGAGTGTCACGATTGCCCCATGCAACCCACACAGTGCTGATACACCGAAAAGAGAGGAGGATCTGCTGAATAAGCAGCAAGACTTCAAGTGTTCAGTTAGAGGATTCGTAAGTTTCAGTTTTTTCTGGGATATTGGGGGGAATGAGTTGGGAATAGTTGAAAATCTCAAAAACTAGCTAAAAACACGAAAAAACACGAAAAAATCACCAAAAACCACTAAAAACCACTGAAAACCTTCAAATTTCGCAATCTGGGCACTTTAGTACGATGCTCCGAAATCCCGGTCCCCATATCTCGAAAACCAGCAGAGCTAGAAAAAAGTTGTCAACTACAAAAATGATCCTTATCAAATTTCCAACAACTTGTCAGTTGGTAACTTTTTTCTAGCTTCAAAGGTTCTCGAGATATAGCGGTTAGTACGATGCTCCGAAATCCCGGGTGGCCCAAAAGTGAAAATGGTCGGTTTTTAGTGGTTTTTCATGGAATTTTGCCCATTTTTAGTTCAATTTTAACCCGATTTTCAAATTTTCCAGCTCGGTGAGGAACCCGAACCCCAAGACGTCTCAGATCTCTACGACTGCATCGATAACTCGAAATTCTGGAAGGAACAGGGTCTCGACACGAGTTCCCACCCGATCGGAGTGTGTTGTATGAACCGCGCATTCACGTGTATGCAACCGAAAAAAGGAGAATCCGATGCACTTGGCTCCGTGCCAAGATGGTACTTCAACTCTGTCATGGGCTCTTGCCAACAGTTTCTCTTCGATCCAACGGGCTCAGAAGTGTCTCCGAACAACTTTGAGACATTGGATCATTGTGAGAGTTACTGTAAAGATAGTGAGTTCTTATCAGTCATCTTCTTATCACTTTATCATTCTTCAGCTTGCCCCCGTGGAAATCCCGCCTATCTCACCACAAAGGGGTCCCCCGGAAACGCAATTCTCCCCCAAACTGGTTGCTCTACAGCTAATCCATGTACAGATCCATTTGTCTGTACAGAAGTGGCCAGTCAGTCAATGTGTTGTGCCAGTAGAAGTGAGTACGATGCTCCGAAATCCCGGGGTCAAATCTTTAAAAAGGGCGGAGCTAGAAAAAACTGATTAACTGCAAAGTTGTTGGAAATTTGATAAGAAACAACTTTTCAGTTGACAACTTTTTTCTATCTAGGCAGGCTCTTGAGATACAGTAAGTTCAGTACGATGCTCCGAAATCCCGGTGGTCATAACTCAAGAACCAGTGAAGATAGGGAAAAGTTGTCAACTACAAAACTGTTCCTTATCAAATGTCCAACAACTTTGCAATTGACAACTTTCCTCTAGCTCCGCCCACTTTTCCAGTACGACGCTCCGAAATCCCGTTACTCAAACTTTATGGTTGCGGAATTTCGGAGCGTCGTAACTCCAAAACCAGCGAAGCTAGCAAAAAGTTGTCAACTACAAAAATGTTCGTTATCAAATTTCCAACAACTTTGCAATTGACACCATTCCTCTAACTCCGCCCACTTTCCCACTACGACGCTCCGAAATCCCACCTTCCAGAATCCATCTGCAGTGAAGCTGGCGCACGGCTCAAAGAACCGCTTCGAAGCACTCCTTACGACGCTGGCCATAGATTCGATCAATTAACCGGTGAAACTGCAAATTACGCAGTTGGAATCAGTACCAGATACTACTACAACCCAACTGACGGCCAATGCCATCCATTTACTTTCAACGGATTCTTGGGAAACTTCAATAATTTCCAGAATCAAGCAGATTGTCAATTGTTCTGTGCGAGATGTAATCATATCAGCATATCACTCCCTTATCACTTTCTTATCACTTTCCAGTACAATGCCCTCACGGCTCCCCGCTAACCAATGGAAATGGCTCTCCGCAACGTTGTGCCCGTGATACCGACTGCCCATCGACCCATACTTGTGCCATGGAACATCAAGTTTGCTGTCCGACACCTCGTAACTGATAATCATTGATAACAACTGATAACCATCTTCAGAAACCCTTTGCACCGAGCCATTGAGAGTTGGTGACTGTAAGCAGAGTGTTCGTCAGTTCTGGTATAACGCTGAGACGAAGACATGTGAAAGTTTCCTGTACACCGGGTGCCAGGGGAACAATAATCGGTTCAATTCGTTGAATGAGTGTCAGAGTTATTGTAAAAACATTAACGGTAAGTGCAAAAAAGAATTAGGCCAGGAGAAATCCGAACCAGTGACCTGCGGCACCGCGCCCATCAACACTAGCCACTCGGCCACCCGCGCATCCCGCTCCTTCCACCGCTTTGCGCTTATCTGCACGCCCTCCCCCCCCCTAATTTCCAGCTTTTCAGCGGAGCCAAAATGCCCACAAGGCCGTGCCTACGTCGATTTCTCCGGCAAATTCATGCAATGCGGGGAGGGCCTGGGCGGTACCGCCTGTCCAGCCAACTACGAATGCACATTTGACGGTCTAGTCTATGGATGTTGCCCCAGCAAAGCCTACACCTGCTCTCTACAAGTCAACAAGGGAATCGGCTGTGGTTCCGGAAGTTCTTATCGATACTACTACAATAATCAGGCCAAGGAGTGTCAATCCTTCCTATTCCTGGGCTGTGATGGAAATTCCAACAACTTCCCGTCGATTGAAAAGTGCCAAAACTATTGCGAAATCGCTAGTAGGTCAAAAAAGAGATTCCAACGCCTACAGTAACCCTTACAGTATGCCCCAATGGCGGAAGTCCTCTCCGAGCCAATTCCAAGGTCCGTTCTTGCTCCAATCAGGAACCCTGCCCTTCCGGCTACGATTGCAGCATTGTAGAGGCCAATGGAGTCATGCAACGGCGTTGTTGCCCTTCTAAAGGTATCCAATGACGTCTTCTCATCTGAATTCTCTTCTTCTTCAGTGTCAATTTGCTCGAAACCGCCTCAAATGGGAATGTTGCCCAAGTGTAGCAGTGGAAGCGGGCAAATCAGGTAGGGGGCGGAGTCTCGGCGCACACAAAACATGCCGGGCGGCGGAACCCGCGAGGTGTCGGCCGCGGCGGGCAATGGGGTCGGCGAGGCGGCGGGGCGCCGGCAGGCTGTGATGATTTCCTACTTGCCGTTTACCCGTCTGAGGAAAACCGTGCTTGAGACAACTTGGAATAGGCTGAGCCAAAAAATAACACTGATAATGACTGATAAAAGCATAGGAACAACAAATAAGTGCACTTTTTCCAGAAGTTTCCTCAATCTCATCATGGTTAGCGTCCTTTCGTGTTGATGGTACATGAAAAAACCAAACTTTAGTCTAGATTTCGAAATAATTTTCTAGGGAGAATCTGAGAATAATTCCAAAAGCCTCATCGATTCGGCAAACGCTTCTGAATCCCGAAAACCAGAATTCGATTAATTGTCCCATCACCGCTTCAGTAACATTCAATTCATCGGATTCTGGGAGCTTCTGATTTTTGAAGGCTCAACTCACACTGTCTAGATTCCAATGACCCAAGGGTCCATCGTTGGGGCTTCAGAATCCAGTAGTTGCTCTCAGAAGACTCCCAAGGTTCCAGTTGACGGTTGAGCTTCAGAAGTTTGAAGTGAAGGGATCCGAATCCCAACGTCCACGTGAAAATCCAGTTCAAAGTGTCCCATCATTTCTTGAAGTTCGGTAGAATTCGTTGGTTTGCCGATGTGCACATGAAAAAGATATAGTGTTAGACTGGGTTGTTGATAGCTTTTTCTGGAGGATTCTGAGACTAGATTCAGAAGCCTCGTCGATTCGGCAAGCGCTTATAAATCTCAAAACGCCAGAATCCAATCAATTGTCCCATCACCGCTTCAGTAACATTCAATTCATCGGATTCTGGGCGATTCTGAATTCTGGAAGCCATAACTCACACTGTCTAGAATCCACTGACCAAGTGTCCATCGTTGGGGCTCCAGAATCCATCTTGACCAATTGAACCTTCCTCCAAGTCACAAATAGTAAAAACTGATTCTCCTTGTGTTTCCAGCCCCTTTTATATGCAACTGATAAGATCTAGCCTAGAAAAGCACGTGATAAATGATAACGTCAAAAAAGCCTAGTTTTTGGTGTTTTTCGGGGGAAAAATAGCGGAAAAAGAGAGGAAACGTGAAAAAAGTGAAAAAATCAAATCAGAAAAAAAATCAAAAAATTTAAAAATTAAAAAAAAATTTTGAAAAAAATTTTTTTTTCAATTTTTACATTTTTCAAAAATTGATTCAAAGACATGAAAATCAGGTCATATCGAGCGGAATTATGATTAGAAAAATCGATATTCGTGAAAAAATAAAAAAAAATAAAAAAATTGAAAAAAAAAAATTTTTTTCCAATTTTTTCAATTTTCAAATTTTCTAAAAATTGATTAAAAAACATGAAAATCAAGTCATATTAGGAGGAATTTAGTCAGCAAAATCAATATTAGTACAAAAAACTAAAAAAAATTCAAAAAATTGAAAAAAAAAATTTTTTTTTCCAATTTTTTAAATTACCAAATTTTTAAAAATCCATTCAAAAATATGAAAATTAGGTCATTTTGAACATATTTAGGTTTAAAAAATCGATATTCCCCAATTTTTGGGTCTAAAAACTGAAATTTTAATGAAAATTGACCAGTTTTGACTCATTTTGACCCAAAAACCTGGTAAAAACTGGATTTTTCTCTTCCAGATACTACTTCAACATGGCCCTTCAAACGTGTTCCTCCTACACCTCAAATGGCTGTGACACTTCCCTAAACTCCTTCAACTCCATTTCCGAATGCGAAGACTTCTGCATGTCAGCGGGTTGTTCCCTCGGAGACACTGTCTACAAGGACCCCAACACAAATAAGCCATTTGTGTGTAACACGGCCCTTCAGAACAACTGTCCCGTGAACTACGAGTGCACTTTGAATGCATTGACTCAGGAACATACGTGTTGTGGATCTGATGGGATGGGAGTGTGCCCCAGCGGTGAGAAGGCCTTCATGGATCCACGGAGCAACTCTCCGAGACAATGTGCCATGGCAGCCGATGGAAAGTGTCCCGGAGGCTATCTCTGCAGGTTCTCCCAAGCCAATCACAAGTATTACTGCTGTGGAAACATCCAAGGAGCTTTCTGTCCTTCTGGAAGGTCCCTTTACCGATATTCCGCCACGCAGCTCCCCGTTCAATGTCACATTGGCCCACTTCAGAATTCGTGTCCAAATGGGTTCTCGTGTATGTCCGATGTGTCGGGAGCGTTCCAGGGATATTGTTGCTCGCATAATCGTGAGTTTTATTCATTTTTTTCCCGAAAAAAATCTAGAAAGCAGCTGAAAGGGTGGAGTTTCGGAAAAGTTAGAAATTTTAGGATTGATTTTAATTTTGATAGGTTCCACTGATTTCCAGAAGGGTTTTACTAATTATAACGTATTTTTTTATCAATTGATCACATTAAACCCTTCAAAATAAGCCAACAACCAGTAAAAAAGCTTAATTTTGAAGAAAGTTAGAATTTTTCAAAAAATAGCCCGAATTTCGAAAAATCAAAATTTTCAAACTTCCTCAACTTTTCGCAAGCTGCCTTGAATTCCATATACCGCAAATGGGTTGGAACATATTTTTCATCAGTTAATCACCTCAATACCTTCGAAATAAGCCATAAATCAGCAAAAAAGCTCTTTTTTGAAGAAAGTTAGAATTTTTTGAAAAATAGTCAAATTTTGAAAAATTCAATTTTTCATAAGACAATCCAACTTTCACAAAGCTTCATGAATCCCAATGTCTTTCAATGAATTGGAACTTATTTTTTATCAATTATTCACTTCAAAACCATCAAAATTAGCCAAGAACCAGCAAAAAAGCTCAAGTTTGAAGAAAGTTAGAATTTTTTGAAAAAAAATGTTCAAAATTGAAAGTTTAAATTTGTCAAACTTCACCCAACTTTCACAAAGTGCCATGGATCCCACTATTTCTTTATCAGTTGTAACGTATTTTCATCAATTAATCCTATTAGAACCTTCAAAATAAGCCAGAAACGAGCAGAAAAGCTCGATTTAAAAAAAAAAAATTAGAATTTTTGAGAAATTGCTAAAAAATCACTCAACTTTCACAAATCGCCATGAATCCCAATGTCCTCCAATAAGCTGGAACATATTTTTCATCAATTAATCACCTCAAAACCTGCAAAATAAGCCAACAACCAGCAAAAAACCTTAATTTTGAACAAAGTTAAAATTTTTTGAAAAATAGTCAAAATGTGAAAAAATCACTTTTTCCAAATTTCACCCAACTTTCACAAAGCGCCATGAATCCCAATGGTCTCCAATAAGTTGGAACTCATTTTTTCTCAATAAATCCTATCAAAACCTTACAAATAAGCCAAGAACCAGCAAAAAAGCTCAATTTTCAAGAAAGTTAGAATTTTTCAAAAATTTGTCAAATTTCCAATTTTTCAATTTTCCAAAACTTTCACAAAATGCGATTTCTCAAATTTCCAGCAATCTGTCCGGGCGAAGTAGCGTTCCACCAAGACGAGAAGACTCTTCTCCCCACAACCTGCACAAACGAGGGCTTTTCCTTCTGTCCAACGGGTTACACCTGCCAACAACAACCCGAAACCCTCAATTTCTACTGTTGTCAAGGCGAGGAAAAGCACGGAATCAACGACGGCTGCCCCCCGGGACAATACGCCTACGTTCAGGAAGAAGGCGTGGTGAAGACGTGTGACCCATTTAATTTGGATGATACCACGTGTCCCGTAGAGTTCACGTGTCAGTGGTCCCTTACAAATCAGAAGTATCAGTGCTGTGGAACCCGGCCGACAAGGGCCATTAAGCCAATGGTCTATGATGATGGATGCCCCACGAAACAGTTTGCTCTTATCGATAAGAGAACTAATCAGACGAGAGCTTGCACGGCTGGAGAGGCCAAGTCCTGTCCAACGGGCTTTTTCTGCCAGTTTTCAGCGAAAAAGGGACAGTTTCAGTGTTGCGGGCAGAGTGGAGGTATGTGGGATTGATAAGAAACTGATAAGGAATCGATAACTGATTAAGGGTGTCCAATCGGAAGAGCTGCTTTTATCGCAATCGATGGGAATGCTCAGGAGTGTCTGCCAGGGCCGGATATGTGCTCGGATGGGTTCGAATGTGTGAAGAGTACGACGCATAAGAATAAGAATATATGTTGTAGCAGAGAGGAAGGAGGTGGGTGATAAGGGGTGATAAGGGACTGATAAGAAGTCAAAATCCTGAAATCTGAACTCAGAATTTTGAAAAAAAAAATTTTTTTCTGAAATTTTTTTTTTCGAATTTTTGAGCACTGGGATTCTGAATCTTGACTTCTGAATCCCAACCCAACCTCCTTATCACTTTTTTTTTCAGGTTGCGCTGATAACGAGATCCTTGTCGAAGGCGCCTGTGTGGTACGTGTCAAAGTTGGTGGTGGATGTCATACCAATGAGGAATGTGTGGCTGATGCGGATTGTGTTAAGAATGTTTGTGTGTGAGTATTTTTTATCATTTAATCATATCAGTACCTTCAAAATGAGCCATGAACCAGCAAAAAAGCTTAATTTTGAAGAAAGTTTTGAATTTTTCGAAAAATAGTCAAATTTCGAAAAATTCAACTTTTCTAAAAATCACCCAACTTCCACAAGCTGCCATATATTCCAATTTTTGCCAATAAGCTGAGACATATTTTTTATCTATTGATCACATTATTACCTTCAAAATGAGCTAAGAACCAGCAAAAAAGCTTAAATTTGAACAAAGTCAGAATTTTTCGAAAAATAGTCAAATTTCGAAAAAATTAAATTTTCAAAGAACCATCCAACTTTCACAAAGCGCCATGAATCCCATTGTCTGATAATTGACTGTGACATATTTTTTATCAATTAATCATATCAAAATCTTCAAAATGAGCCAAGAACCATCAAAAAAGCTTAATTTTGAAGAAAGTTAGAATTTTTTGATAAACAGTGAAATTTTGAAAAATTCAATTTTCCGAAAATCATCCAACTTTCACAAGTTGCCATACACTCCAATATGGGTCACTGAGTTAGGACATATTTTTTATCAATCAAGCATATCAATACCTTCAAAATAAGCCAAGAACCAATGAAAAATCTCAATTTTCAAGAAAGTTAGAATTTTTTGAAAAAAAAGTAAAATTTCGAAAAATAATTTTTAAAAAATTTTTTTTCTAAATTTTTTTAGATGCGGCGAAAAGAAGACCGAATTCAAGGGAGAATGTGTTGACGGCGAGTGTTCCGACGATCAAATCCGTCTAGATGGCCGTTGTGAAAAACGAGCTTCAATGGGAGAAGCATGCAAATCCTCCCTTCAATGTATCTCAAACTCCCGATGCATCTCGGGAATCTGCGGATGTGCCCGTGGAGAGCTTCCAGAAGGAAATTCCTGCGTGAAGGACGAGAAAGTGGTGCCAAAGGCTAAACCTAGTACTCAAATCTGCGTCATCAAATCC
The DNA here is from genome assembly GCA_900536315.3 of Caenorhabditis becei. Taxonomy (NCBI): domain Eukaryota; kingdom Metazoa; phylum Nematoda; class Chromadorea; order Rhabditida; family Rhabditidae; genus Caenorhabditis; species Caenorhabditis becei. The sequence continues at coordinate 191,740 of LR539810.1, read as the reverse complement.
GAATCCCCCTACTATTCTGGAGACAACCTCGTGTCCTGTATCCTCACCAACGACGACTGTCCCACTGGTTTCAAATGCCAATATTCCGAAGTCGCCGGTCAGAATGTCTGCTGTGGAAAGTCCTTATCAACCACCACCATCAACCCCAACTCCACGTCAACTACCACTCCAGAACCCTCAACTACCACTACAGTTGGCTCTGTGATAGTGACCAAGAAGTCGAAAGTGATTAAAGTGGCTGCTCAGCACTGTCCAGCGGCGATGAGTCCGTATTTGGTGAATGGAAGGGCAAAGTCTTGTGCGACGACGAGTTGTCCTTATGGTTATCAGTGCAAGTTTTCGAATACGGCAAAGGACTATTTCTGTTGTTCGAAGCAGACGAAAAAGAGCAATTCGAACAGGTTGAGGGGTGAGTTAGCGGTGGGGCGCACTTGCAACAGGTTGTCCATAGAGCGCATTTGTAGCTTGAAAAAGCGATTTTCCCCTGGACTCTCATTAGAGCGCAATTTCTGACTGTCCGCATTAGAGCGCACTTACCACAGCATTACTTTGTCCGTAGAGCGCGCTTTCAACATCGTTCTCATTAGAGCGCACTCGAAAATGTTACAGTTTGTCCGTAGAGCGCGTTTGTAACATGGGTTTTAATAGAGCACACTTTTAACACAATTCTCAATAGAGCGCATTTACCACACTCCTAGCCAGTCCTCATTAGAGCGCATTTTCAACATGAGGCCCAATAAAGCTGTTAGCACTGGAGCGCATTTACAAGAGACTTGATTTTTTCAATAGAGCGCACTTTTACCATGCTTCTCATTAGAGTGCATTTACCCCTTTCCCCTTCATTTTCTCAATGGAGCGCACTTCCAACTCCCCCTTTCTTTTCCAGGCGGTGGCTGTGAACGTGGCAGTGCTCTTCTCTACCCATCCACCCAAGAAGCTGTCCAATGTGATCCACTGGCCCGTGGCTGTCCTCAAGGATATCTGTGTCTACCACATGTTATCACCAAGGTCAGAATTCTAGCGTCAATCTCAAAAATAGATCCAATTTTTCCAGAAATACCAATGTTGCTCGGTGTCTGCGAGCCGTGATAATTCAGAAGACGCCGAGATAGAATGTCCCACTTATATGGTCAAAATGGTGGAGGAAATCGACGGAAAGTCGAAATTGAAATGTGTGAAAAGCTGTCCCAACGGCCAGAAAGCTGTTGATGGATTGTGTACTGTAGAGTGATAAGCTTATCAGCTTATCAGCTTCCTTATCTCTTTGTCTTTCTTATCATCGTCCAACTTTCCCACGGATGTCTCCTTTTGGTAATAATCGGAGAGCTTTGAGTAGATCAGTTTTGATCAGTGAATGAATCCTTATCAATTATCAATTTTCATTATCACCACATACAAGTTCAGATTCACATCGTTCACCGCACAAAACGTGTCCATTGCTCCGGCACGATCGTCCACGTAGCCGTTGACACGGTGATAAGAGGTGGCACTGACAAGCCAGATGCCACCGGCGGATTTGAATGTTGGCATTAGGGCCGTCTGAAATTTGGGATTATTTGGTGCTGCCAGGGGCGCATGTGGTGCTGCCAGGGGCGCCTTGGTGCTGCCAGGGGCGCATGTGGTGCTGCCAGGGGCGCCTTGGTGCTGCCAGGGGCGCATTTGGTGCTGCCAGGGGCGCTTTGGTGCTGCCAGGGGCGCTTTGGTGCTGCCAGGGCGCATTTGGTGCAGCCGGGGCGCTTTGGTGCTGCCAGGGCGCATTTGATGCTGCTAGGGCGCATTTGGTGCTGCCAGGGGCGCATTTGGTGCTGCCAGGGCGCATTTGGTGCTGCCAGGGGCGCTTTGGTGCTGCCAGGGGCGCTTTGGTG